>JAPYYV010000881.1:0-36502 GCA_030522625.1 Copidosoma aretas
TTGTGTTTTTTTTTATTTTTTATTTTTTTTTTTTTTTTTTGTTTTTTATTTTTATTTTCAGATTCTTGAATTTGTTTTCCATAATTTTGTTTTTTTCTTTTTTTTTTTTTTTTTTGACATAGGAATTCTTTTATTTAATGATGGATATATCCTCATAAAATCTTTTTCGGCATTGCTGTTGATTCCAATACTGCTTTATTCGTTTTCCGTATAACATGTATCATTGCTGTCTCTTGACAAATTTTTAAAATTATTTTTTATGCCTCTTCCCTTACTACCATTCCGCTTTTTTACCTGTTTTAATTTTTTAATAGCTCTCCGGAACTTATTTGAATTTTTATTTCTACTAATTTTCTTAGTTTTCTTGGTTTGCTTAATTTTTAATCTCTTATTGTTCTATTTATGCATTTTACGTTAGTCTTTAATTTTATCTTCATTCTCTATTCTACTTTTTTAGTATATCATGAATTCATCTATAATCCATATTTTTTGCTTAATTATTGTGCAATCCTATTTATCAGTTTGGAATGATTTGTAGCTTTATAGATTTAATCAGTTTTAGTTCCTCTGCCACCTGCGTAATTACATTACGTCACCTGTCCTATTTTTTGTGATATTTATTCTATATGTATACTTGCCTACCTGCGCGCTCTGCTTGCCAATTTTCCAACTGTTTGTTTATATAAGATAAATCATTTTAATAATTATCGTACGAATATATAAAATTTCTTGTAATAATATATTTTTCTCTTATTTATTAAGAAAGCTTATAATTGCTACATTTATAAACTTAAAAAATGATTATTGAAATATATTTTACTTTTATTTATTTATTAAGTTTTTAATTTTTTTTTTTTAATTTAGTTTTAAAAATATTTCTTTAAAAAAAAAATTTAATTTTAAAAATAATAGAACATTGAATAAAACGATTGCTTGTGCTAGTACTTCGGACAGATGTACAGACGCGATGGATTGTGATTTTAGATAACAAATAATCAACCTCAACTTAGCACATATTACCGAGTGCATTTATACAGAAAAAATTTAATATGACACCTTTTTTTAAATAACCATTATTTTGAATACTTATAGAACAACTATAAACGCTATATCGAACATTTAAAAAATAATCAGACTTTTGAATAAATTTTATCGCATCTATATTACAATAATATAAGATCATCTATATACTTATATTAGTACAACAATTACGTCGATTGAATATATTTATGCTCTTTACATTGTTTGAGCACTATTTACACATTTTATACTATGACCACCATTCTATTTGAAAAGTTGTTATGATTTCTAGTGATTTTATGATTTTTTTTCAGCTTAAGAGACTCCCTGCTGTTTAGAATATTTTGACCTATAGCACTAAATCTTTTTGCATTTAAAATAATAGCATTGGTACTATGATCATAAAAACTAGTTTCTTATGATCCAGAGCGCTAAACTTTTTCGCATTTTAAATAATAACATTACTTTTATAACAAAATAACTAATACCTGATGACCTAGAGCACTAAAATTCCTCGTGTATTAATTAATGATGAATCTATTTATAACAATAGAGCTAATCTCTAATGACTCAGAGATTCCTCCTCCAATCATGTGACCAATTATTAACAACAGACGTGTTTTCAATCAAATTACCTTGCGCATTTACTTATATTTTTTTACATCATATAAAATAAATAATTGATAACAAAAACATCTACTAATGATCGCAATGATCATTAAAAATAAAATACGATGTAGACATTATTTACAGCAAATGTGATTTTTGCCAATGATACTTTCGGCTCACTCGCCTATTATTTTAAATTAAAAATTGAGCTATAATTATTAATAAAGGGACCTTTTAATCAATATCAACTCTTCCTCCCGAATTTTTAGTACTTCTTTTAATACAGGTATCGTATAGTTTTACTAGTAAATCAAAACGATAAGCAAGCAAGCGCACAGTTGTTTGGTTAACACGAACTATTTCCTACAATACAGTTTATATAAAAAAAGTACATAAGCTCGTAGGGGTATCTAAATAAGTATGATCTCCTGATATCACCGTTATTGTTGCATTATGAAAAAAATAGTTTGGAATGCACGGGAATCTAATAAAAAAAAGCCTTTTCTATCTATAATAGCTTTGTTGCTACACTAAAACATAAGGCATGCAAGGCTGCAGGGTTATCTGATGAGACATTAATTTGTTATAATTATTATATTGTTTATAAAATCAGGATAAGGGAACAGTAAGCAAACAAAGCCATCTGGCTCCGCTGCTTATGATATTAATAATAATTTTATAATATATCAAGGCAAACCTAATAAGTGCTCTGGGATGTATTGTTCACTGAAAAATTTCCGAAAGACAGCCGCTACTCGCTGCTATAAAAAGTACGTAATAGTAGTTTTCGTCACAAAAGTGCGATCGCCTCCAGGGCGATTTTGCGGCCCGAGGGTCCTGCGAAGCAGGCCCGAGGGTCCGCAACGTAGCCCCCGAGGGTGTACCAGGGTTCCAAAAAGGCCCGAGGTAGGAAAATTAAGTGTAAACTACCTGCAACAAAAGATAAATTTGGCTCTCGCTTTGCGGGCAACCAGAGAAGTGCCAGATGGTGGACAACGCCGAAAATAAAAACTTCAGGAAAAAAGCCTGTGCTAACCAGGATCGACTTATTAACTTTACCTCTGGTAACAACAAGAGAGAAGCTCGAGACTCAGGTCTCGGTTCCGATTATTCTTCAAGTGGCGCAAACGAGATGTCTAGAATGGCAAGGAAAAACGTACAGAAGGCTCTAGAAACGAGCACACTGCCACATACAGATCCAGCACACATAATTAAAATACACTCACCATCGGCAGCAGATCAAATCAGGCAACCACCAACACAGCCAGAAGCAAAGCTGCGACGGATCATTGAACAGTGCATACACTAAACAGGTCAACAACCCTAACCAAAATAATAACAAGCAATATTTATACAATGGGCACAACAGTGGCCCGTACGGACTATGGCCTACCATAATTATAGAGAATAACTAGCGCATTAATGCAATGATTGTTGGCGCTTTGTTGTTTAGAAAGTACAGAGACGATATCACCGAGGTCTTAAGCAAAGGCTCGCACAGTGATGAAATTAAATGCGAAACTTCTTAATAAGAAATCTTAGGAGAACCTAGGAAGAATATCTAAGAAAAATTCTTGATATACTATCTACGGCACAACAAATAATGGAAATGACAATATCTCCAGACTGAGAGGTTGTTGATACTAAAAGGCTAAAAAATAGAAACAGGACTCCCATAAGCGATGACCAAAAGTGGATCCCTAGTGAGAGGGTTCTTCTGAAATTTGAAGGCCAAACATTACATCAAGAAATCAAAGATTGCTACACAACTAAAAAAAATCAAGCCGTTTGGCCATCAAAAAACGTTGGATAGAAAGAATGTTGAATATTGCTGGTGAATAAAATGACTATGAAATGACTTGTAATGTAAAGACTGAGCTGACGAGCCATGAGCGGCGCGTCGACATGACAAGAGTCAGCTTCACTTTTATACCGCGCTATTAGATGTTTCACATCGAAAATAAAGGTTTGGTTTTAAATTTGACCATAACCTTTCTATTTTTGCGCTTCGATGTTAATTTTCTCTTAAGAAAACCCGAAAAAATTATTCATTTAGTCTATCTTGCTTTTCTCTCAAAATATATTGTTTTTTCGATTTGTAAAGTTTGTGTTCTCATCAAGTTTTATGAAAATCATCTGTGCTCGTCCATATAAATATTATTGACATGCTGTAATTTTTTTTATATTTTAAATTATCCTATATGATATATAATAATTAAGAAAAATTAAGATTATGTTTAAATGTGGACCATAACTTCCCTATTCGTGCGCCTAAATGATTATTTTTCCTTCAGAAAATAAGTTCAAACTGGTATTAATGGTCTTCCTTGCTTTCCCTTCAAGATGAAGCAGTTTTTTTATTTTAGAAGGTTCTGTTCTTATCAATTTACATCAATATAATCCATGCACGTTTGTATGAATATTTTTTGAAATTTTAAACTCATATTCTATTATGATATATCCGGAATAAGGAAGATTAAAGTTACGTTTTAAAGAAGATATAGAGGAGTGCGTATGCGCAAGGAAGAAAGAAGATCGCTGAGTTGAGGTGGATTGAGCTGACGAGCCACGAGTGAGGCGTCGCGTCGCCATGTCGACAGTCGGCCTCACTTCCGTACTGCGCCATTAGATTTTTCACATAAAAAATAGAAAGCCTTACTTTGCCCACCCTAAGCATCGCTACAAGTGTTTCGGTTCTAGATACATGATGCATGCTGCCATAACGTGGCCATGTGCGGCATGTGTGGCCAAGACAGGCACCAAAATAAGAACTGCGAAACTGTAGCACCCTCATGTGTGAACTGTCATAAAGCCCACAAAAGCATAGATTGTAACTTGCTCCGTGTTTTAGGCTCACTATTAGACTGGTAGAGTTAGCAAAAATCCTACCGGAATTTGCCAACTCTTTTTTTTTTTCTTTATTATTTCTTCAATCGCTTTAAAATAGTTTATTACAATACGTATATGATTTGTAACCAAATCGGGTAGCCGCTTCGTGCGTTATTAACACATTAATGGCGAAAATCCTAATTTTTTTCATTTCAAAAAGAATGATACAAATAAAAATAAGTGTGATAACATATGCTCTTATGCAACGTAACCTCGATTTGTCGTTTACAAAGACAAATATTTTTGGAAAATGTAAAGATATTTAAAAAGCCATACCTACGAATAAAGTATTGTTTTAAGATTCAGTGAGCAAAATTTTAAGTCATGTTATCATGTTATAGTGCATTTTAAACGCTAAATTTAAGCATAATATTGAGTTCGTCGGGTGCAAGAGGGGGTGCGCGGTAAAGGGGGCCAAGCCGCGCGGGCCGGGGGGACTCCCCGTTCCTCGCCTCGCTGAATTATACTCCCGAACCTCCTTAAACGCCCAGCAGTTTTTGTGCATAGGGAAGTAGCATAGTCAGGATAACGGTCAACACAACAATCGAATTTCAAAACTTTGCGCTGGCCTTTCTCGATTGCAAGGCCGAAAATCCTGCATATGTCCTCCTACACGATGTATTGCTCTACATCTATCAAATCTGAAAATCAAGTATTTGATGTTAGTTTTGTTGTATGTACAAGAAAGTAATTATAGTGTGCTTATGACGTGCGTGTTATACACGATAGAAAGTTGAATAAACTTTTGCATGTAACGACGAACAACATGCACAGTCCCATTAGTATTTAAGGTTAAGCACTGTTCAACACAACACATCAAAATAGGACTGATATTGCCGGACAAAGTAAAGATGTGTACGCATTATAACGTCCATTCCCTATGCATGTGAGGCTCAAAATAAACGCATACTTACATAGTACGTGTAACCGCGCGAAAATAGCCTTTCTGAATGTACCGTTGGTTAATTGAATGCGGATCCTGGTGTTCAGGATCTTTCAGTACAAACAAATGAATTAGAAAGTTCAGTTTGCTATACTTATGATGTTTGAGATTACTATATTTATAAAATTGATGCGTATGTCCGAAAATATGTTTGGCTCGTGAAGCATTTGTACTCACCGGCTGTTATCATGAACGCATTCAATTATTTCAAATGGCCGAACAAAACTTCGTCAATTGAAGGGCCGAATGTAATAAGGGGACTAGCACTTTTTTAAAGTTAATTAGCTTTTTACAGCTTTACATTTTTATATTTTCTAAATAACTTTCTCCGCACCAATAAGTAGCTATGGCACCACTATAGCCCGTCAAAAAAAATCTCCACCACTCGGCCTCGGCGCCAGAACGGTCGGGATTCACTTCAACACGCCCAGAGTAGCGCTCACGTGTATGCGTCGCGCAATGGAGTTGTGTAAGTGTGTGTATGTGTGTGTGTGGGTGTGTGTGGGTGTGTGTGTGAGTAAGTGTATTTCGACGCCACAATCAAAAACTATTACAGCGCTACAAGCTCTGAGGAAAATAATCCCGACACACTACACAATCAAAAAGAATCAAGTGTTTGTATGCTGCGACGAAGATAATTGAAGCGCTATAGGATGCGACAAAAAGAATCTCAGTGCTATAGGATGCGACGAAAAGAATCACAGCGCTCTTGGTTGCGACAAAGAGAATGACAGCGCCGTATCTGCAACAAAAAAAATCACAGCGCTCTCGGTTGCGTCGAAAAGAATCACATTACTCTCGGTTAAAAAATTCCATAAGTTCGTCTATAAGCGTAAAAATAGAGTTTAACATTTCATTCGCAAATATCTTGTAAACGGTAATGAATAGAAGAAAAATAAAAATACCAGCGTGTAAAGCGAGAAATTTCCTATTGATTTAGTCTTCTACTTTTGTTTTATCTCGAAATTTTGAGCAGGACAAAACAAAAGTAGAAGACTAAATCGATAGAAAATTTTTCGCTCCACACGCTGGTACATTTATCTTTTTTCTATCTATTACCGTTTGCGAGATATTTGTGAATAAAGTTTTGAACTCTATTTTAACACTTATAGGCGAACATTTGGCATTTTTTACTATTTTTATCGTAATCTGTGACAGAGGTTAGTAGAGAGATTGCTGACCGCAATGTTAACTGCCGGGAACACTTTTTGCCACTAGTTCGAGCGCCGCGCCATGGCCAGCCGCCGAACCATACGCACATCTTACTTGACAAAAGCAGATGTCATAGGATAGGAGCGGGGGCACATGGGAGCCTGCGAGGAGAGGAGAGGAAATCTGGAAATGGGCGTATAGACCAGGGGTTAGGTATATATATTGCAGCGAGAGAAGGAAAAGTTGTCGTTTGAGCTGAGCGGAGCGAAAGCAGCGGTGAATCTTTTTCCATAGTGCGCACTATACTTATATATACTGTCTACGTGTATCCCACGTGCGACTGACACGCTATAACCAAATGCATGAACCTGACAAGAACTATTTAATCAATACTTTTACTAATTGTGATCACCAAACCAAGCGTTATCCGGTTCTTTTCAATCAAGATATGTAACTTTAGAACCTTCAATGTAGAGCTCGTCAGTAGCTGAGGTTACTAATGCGGAAGTCAAAATTTGGTTTTTGTCAGTCATAGGTTCAAATCTCTTTCAACTATAATTTTTTTTTTTTTCTCCAATTTATCAGGCCATTTTTTATTTCTTCCTTTGTTTTTTAATTTATTTCTCGGCATCTTTTGTCGCAAAATTTGTCTATAGTGCAACGAATTACACATATTCACAAAATTATATGATGTAGAATGATACACGTCGGAATAATTTTCAGCAAAAACTACCTCCTTAAAGGTAATTTTTTATAACATTAGCAGATGGAATTTAATTATTTTATGCAGTCTCTCATGGTGACAACAGAATTTTCATCGTATCTTCAAACACTAAACGTATAATAAGATGAGGGGAAGAGAGAGAGAGATGGAGCAATAATATTGTCATTCATTTGAAGCTTTTCGATTCCTGAATAAATGAGCACTTTAAAATCCACAGATCAACGATATTGTTGAAAGTTATTGACAAAAATGTGCAAAAAAATGTGTCACAGACATAGTGAAATTTTTTAGCAAGACATACCTTACTTTTTTCTATTAGATATTATGACCTTAAATTTTGTGCACATGTCTCCGAGACAGAAAAAAACAATTAAAAGACCAAGAAAAAAAGTTCCTTAAAAATTTTTAAAATTTTCGCACACTTTTTTCAATTAGAGTTTGGTATTTTATTATTTTTTAGGTTACAATTTTTATAAGTAAACAAAAGCCCCGTGCAACTTCGTTCAAAGATTGTTTAACTTGACGCTTTAAGGAATATCTCTATTTTTTTTAAATCGATCCATCAACATCTGTCCGAGTATCCGGAGAAAAACTGTCGACTCAATTAAAATTCTATTTAAAAATAAAGTTGGAGACGATTATTAAAATTTCTTGGCCGATGTGTTTGTCTCGTCACTATATATCATTAATTACAATTTTTTCACTACTGTTAAATAAATAAGGAATAATCGTACATTGTATATACATGCCCAGAAAACAAATAAGTTCAGCCTACTCTTGATCCTGTTATTAATAATAAAGTTTCAGGGTAGATAGCCGTATTATCGAGAGTCTTAAGACAGTTTCATGATAAACCAAAATTATGTGAGAAATAAGCCCGAGGCACAAAAAAACTCACTTTATTTAACTAGGGTACAGATTTGGTCAATGAAATTTTAGTACAATTTACATATTTACATATACACATTTTTTTATGCCCATTATATTACTGATCATCCGCACCGTCCATACATTTACAACTTTTTGAAACGTGTTATACTTTTGCTTCCTTATAAAGTAAACTTTATAACAGTTAAAAAAAACATTTTGTGGAAATACGTTAGAAATGTCTTATACAATGTGAAAACCATTTTAAGAAAAAGTCCGCGCGCGCGTGTGCGCGTGTGTGTTTATAATCAGTCATATCTCAGAAACCCTACGACCGATTTCAATGACCCGGGGCGAAAATGTTTTGTTTCATGCCTTCATAGTGGCTCAATAAAACAATTTAAGTCTTATACCTTATTAAGGTTTTGGGGTTCATCTCCGAAAATCATTTTTATTTTTCTATTTGTGGGGTGAAAAAACTTTAATTTGATTTTATAAATAAATATATCCCACGGAGCATTTAAACAGCTTTGTTTTTTGTTTTGATTAAATTACCTTTTTAACTTATGTTGATTTTTTTTATAGAAGAAAAACTACAATTTTGTTGAAAAGTCAGTCATACCTTAGAAACTCTTCGAGTGATTTCGATGATCCAAAGTAAAAAATGTTTGTTTTTATATCCTTATACAGGCTCACAAAAAAAATTAACGTTTCATATTCTTTTTAGGTTCTTATAACGATTTTTGATGCTAATAAAAGGTTTTTGCTGTTTTTAGAGTGAATAAATTTCAAATAAATTTATGATCTTATTGAAGAATATTTCCACATCATAGATCATAAAAATAGCTTTTTTTGACATTTTTAATCATTCTTATTTTTTTTTTTTTTTTTTTTTTTTTTTTTTTTTTTTTAAGATTAGACAAATCACAGAATAAAAACAAATTATGGTATAAAAAACTCACCATACCAAAATACAGATATGATCAGATAAAAATATACATACATAGACACTATATCACTAATAAGGAGCCATTTTTTACATGTAGACTGATAGAATTACGACAGAATGTCGAAAATTGTTGTGAAATTTATGCTAGCAAGGTAATCTTTTTTTTGTAAGATAATAATTGAAACTGATGACAACGAAATTGATTAGCTTAAAATGATTGGCAAGGCCCCAAAAACTGGCGAGACAAATTTTTTGCATCTGAGACGAAAAGTTCAATGATCTTTAAGTCAATTTTGGGTTCAATCGGTCCAGAATTTTTCTCGCGAATCGCAAAAAACCGTGGTTATGGCCCGAATTTCCGAAAATTTATAACTCACGTTCAAATTAATTTTAAGGGCTGAGATTTGGATACATCATTGGCTCTAGTGTCCCTCAATAACCAAACCAAATTTATATAAAATTTGAAGCAAATTATATATTAGTAGAGGTTGTTATTGTTCAGATATAGAAAAAAATATCAAGTAGCCATTGTTTATAAAAATCGGATGATAAAGGAAAAGTTTTAATTTCAAGAAGTGCTGATTTTTAATGCATACGATTTTTTGATTAATAAATTAGGAAAAAATCTAAAAAAAATCCATGTTGCAACCTATGTGTATGTGATAGTATCATACATGAAAATAGCAACAACAACGTAATATGTGACCGAAGAGTGTACCTTTTTAAAAACCTTTAAATTTTGAGATACAACTACATTAACGCGTAATTTTTCAAATATAAAAATATTTATAGACATACATTGCTCTAAAACCGTGTTATTGTTGGTATAAAACGCACGGTGGCTTTTATATCTACTATTTATGAACGACTACACACACGCAATGATTGTTGCTATTTTTCGCAAATGTCAAATTTGTAAATGTAATTTGAAAAATTTATTACAGACTTAAAATAAGTAACATTAAAGTGATTTATTATTTTTTTACAGGTATTATTATTATTATTTTTTTTTTTTAATACTCAAATTTATTGTAATTTCAATTTAAAAAAATAATGTATTAAAGATGTAAACAGTACAACAATAAACTTCAGAAAAATCTCATTTTTCAAAGAGCATAGTAAAGAAAAATTATTCAAATGTGCTGAATGTAAAAAAAGTTTCAAAAGATTGACACATTTAAATAGACATAGATTAATTCATAATGAAGGATATGAAAAAAAAATTTGTAAAAATCGTAAAGTTTGGCTGGTGTAATGATAGCATCAGTTGTCTTACGCGAAAGGGAATACCTGGCAGCTCCTCTTTTTAACATGACACCAACACCATCTAATGCCCCTTTACCATGCGCTTTCGCATGAACATGATACTCAGCTGGCACTGCAAAATCTTTTTCATGATTAATTAAATTTATCATCTTGTATTTATTTATAAAGTGCTGTTTTGCATCGTCACTCATGTAACATAGTTTTTTTTGCACCAAATTCTTTTTCAAGATAGGGAACCAGCTTCGTATGCATCGTATAAACTGCTGCTGCTGTATCATGCTGCATAATCTCGGAAAGAAATACAAAGCTTTAATGTTTCATTTCCTTACCCTTCTTGAAGTAGCACACTACTGGGGAAATCGTACACTGCGAATTATTGAAATGAAAAGCTTGTGACGCACCTTGTACGATAAATTTATAGATTTTCTGAGAAATCAAGTACTACAAGTATTTCACCTTAAGTTAGATTTGTTTTCTGTTTTCAAAGAATAGATATTGCTGTTTTGCTATAAACAAATGTGGTCCCAAAATTGACAATCTTTCGTAAAACTTATGTACAAATTCATTGGATGAGGATATGGATGTTTGTAAAGTTGACCTATCGGTGCAAACCCACAGGCTATACTGTACGTGAGTTATTCGCTTATCTTGGAAAATTTCATACAAATACTGTGCGAAAGCATCCATATCATAACAATTGATGCATTCTCCAAGTAAGCACTGTGTGTTTGGTTTTGAACACGTAATGCGCTGCAAACAATCAGTATACTTACATATTGGAACTTCAGAGAGAGAATTTATTTTTGTAATATCGATCGCGTTAAGCATGAGCTTGATGTTCTGATGGATAGTGCAGATGCATACACAATGAGTACCTCGAGCTCCTGCAAGTATACACTCTTTAGGTCGTAACTGGACAAATTTACTGAAACTCACGTGACCTTCATTAGATTGTACAGATGCTACATCCTTTTTACCCGGCATAATCCTACTCTTCAAATCATTTCTATAAATTTCTTATACTGCAATAACAGTTTGAACAGGTAATGTTTTACCTATTTTTAAAGTAGTTTCTGCTAAAACTCCACCCGACATTCTTAAATCTTTCGATTTTTTAGCTTATTGCTAACTACAATTAAATTCCTTAGCAATTTTATGTACACTCGATTTTTTCGGTATGACGGTAAGTTTACGAATTATCGACGGATCACCAACGTCTAAAGAATTGAATTCGTATTCAAGACCAAGCAACATACATTTAAGATCAACTTCACGTGTTGATATATTATTGTTATTTTGTTATTCAGAAAGTGTAGAAAAATCAACTTCATGTGAAGCATCTCGGGATGGCTCTTCAGTTTCACTGTCGGATGATAAATCTTCAGATGGATCCATATTTTTTTCATAGGATTCATTGGTTTTTAGTATTTTTCTGCATTTACAGCATATTTTGTCTCTGTTATTCATACATGGAGACTCGTGTTTGAGGCTTTGCAGACTAGACACAAATCTTTACCCACGTGTCCCTGAACTCCTTCACGTAAATATGGGTTACATCATCTATTCGATCTATCACCTCCTCTTGTCGACATCGCAAAACTAAAAAAAGTACTAAAAAAAGAAACTGGGTAATATCAACGACAATGTTTGTTAAATGTTAAAAGAATTACTTTTGAATTAGCTGAATTACTTAATCAAAAAGGGTAAACTGAGTTTTATCCATGAAAATAAAATGGTGAAAACGCTGAAAACAAACTAAAAACTTTTTTCCTACGTAATAAAGCTCGCGTGCAAAAAAAAATTGATATTTCCACAGTAGACGATCGGTTATTTTTATGATGTTGGATCGCATCATATCAGAATTCAATATCGTCGGAGTAGGTGCACTGGTCATACTAGGTATTTTTTTTACTTGTCCAGTGTAATTTAGAAAGATCTGTAAATACATATACAAATTAAATATGAATAACATATCTATGAGCTCACTTACAAATTACTATGAGACCACTTTTACTCACCAAGTATTGCATGAAGTCACTTAAATTGATTAAATTTACGTATTACTTACACTCTAAGCGTGGACACTTTTATAAGCTTTTAATATTGACATTGATTTTATAACTGTAATTAATATTTAACATATAGTTTTCTCTATGAATAAGAAATTATTTAATTATAAGCTGAATGAAATCAGATAAAACGTCTTAACCCCTCGGTACTTCCACAGATCTAGGTCCGCCGGTAAGCTACCCCCACTACTCGACGGCCTACGAGCGTGGTGTTAGTTCTGATACATAGTCGATGACGAGTAAGGTACTTAATAAGAATCTAAAATTTTGCAGTGGAATGCAGACAGCATAAATAATAAATCAGACTTACAAGGGAACTCTGATAACTATGACATGATAATTATCATCGAATCGTGGCTTTAACCAAATAAGCGCTTTAACCTAAGAATTTTTGATTCTACTAGGTACGAAAGACTGACTGGAGAAAAACAAAAAGTGGTGGTGCTCTTTGTCAAGGAAGGCCCAAGCTTTTAACCCATCCAACTTAATATCCAATATTATAGCCTGGAGGCTGGATCCATCCTTGTCAGCTCCAGCAGGGGAGACCTCCTTATCACAGCTTGCTACAAATCAACTAGAAATTAGAATAACCTAATACAGGCTGAGTTCTTAGCTCGTGTGAGGGAGATAGTAAACATGATTGTTTTCTGTTAGCCGGGGACTTCAATTTTTACCATGCCTTCTGGGAAAGCTATAACCGATATCCAAGTGGACTCACTATGTTTAACAAATTTTACTACGAAACAGCGGTAACGCCTCATACTTTTACACGGTGGATAGTGAAATAAAGTACACGATGATAAACCTATAGTTTATCTCTCTAAACATGGTGATGAGAGCAAACTGGAGGATCATTGACGATCCTTGAGGTAACAGTCATACTGAACACCTCCCAATTAAGATAGAGTTGGCTCCCTAGATTTTGAATTCAAATTAAGTTATAAGCATAATCTTAAAAAACTTGAAATCAACAAGATTGAATAGACCGTGATATTGGAGAGCAGTTCCAACGCCTTAAGTTGTGACGGGGTAAAATTAATGGATTTAATGTTGACGGTGGTCACTTCGACGCCTCTGCTCTCGGAGACTTTTTCTATAGCCGCAAAGGGGCAAGCTATACCTCTTGTTTCCTTTCTTTCGTTTCATGCATTAACACCAAGGTCAAGAGTATACGTAAGTGGCTGCTGGAGGAAGGTGTGTGGCAGCTTCTAATCGCGAGTGTGAGAAAGACGATAGTTGGGCGCGAGTGGTTGTAAACGCTGCGGTGGCAGCGTTGAAGGTGTGCGAGAGAGAAACGTGCGACGCGACGTCGGATACACGAAGCACGAGTCAGCAGCAAGATGGGCTCGCAAACGAGAATGGGTGCGCGCTGACTTAGCCTCGAGCCAGCATCGGTGCAGATGAAAGCTCTGAATTTTCGTGTACGGTGTGCATCGCGTGGAGATTCTTCTTTCTGTATCGCGCAAGAGTAAATCGAATATAATACAATACAACAATATTTATGGAGAGAGAAAGAGAGAGAGATTAAGTTTTTGGTATTCAGGAGAATTTAGAGAGAGAGAGAGAAAGAGGGAGATTTGCGTATCAAGAACGTTCGAGCTGCCGTGCTTGCTCCGACGAAAACCAGCCCAAGTCTAGCAGCCGAGTCAGCAGGTGTCAGGGTCACCTCAGGACGAGGAGAAGAAGCAGAGATAAGACGAGGAAAGCAATGAAAGACTGATGAGAGTAGAGAACGTAAGCCCCCTGAGAAAGTGACAAGGTCGTTGTCAAGCTCTCGTCCGGCCAAGGCTCGCTCTCGCCTTTCGGTTCTAACGCCAGGTACAGTGAAATTTGCCTATGGTAGTGAAGGCGGAAGCGCGAGAGGGAGACAAAGGCAATGCTGTGGGGCTGCTAGTGTGTGTGTGCCAATATCAGGAGTCGAGTTGAGTTAAGTGAGTGGAGAGGGAAGAGAAGATTGCATGCTATGCCATACGAGGTCTGTTCAAAAAGTATCGCGAATTTTAAATTTCCGCGGGCTACGTGTATTAGATTTTTGATTTTTTTGTAGCGTTATGTTGGTACTCATGTTCCTTACTTATGCTGAAAAGGTCGGCCATTTTTAATGTTCAGTTTATTTTTGTCAGCTGTTGTGCTTGGATGTGTTTTGACTCGTCTTCGATTTTTACCTATTTGAATAAATGGATCAAAGAATCTGTATCAAATTTTGTGTAAAAACCAAATAAAGTGCGTGCACGCATTCCAAATGTTGACTATGGCATATGGTGAAGCTACCTTGGGCCAAAGCAACGTTTATCGGTGGTGGAAAATGTTCTCAGAGGGCCAATCGACGAATCACCGTTAGAGAAGTTGCTGAGGATCTAAACATATCGATTTACTCATGTCATTCGATTTTAACCAATGATTTGGGCATAAATCGGATCACCGCGAAATTCGTGCCAAAATTGCTCAATTTCGACCAAAAACAGCATCGCGTTAACATTGCTCAGGAGATGTTAAACTCGGTCCATGATGGCCCAAATGTGCTTCAGAGGGTCATAACTGGTGTCAAATCATGGGCTTATGGTTACGACGTGGAAACTAGAGCTCAATCATCCCTATGGGAGCTGCCGCATGAACCAAGACCGAAAAAAGCGCGCCAAGTTCGGTCGAACGTAAAGGTTTTGCTTACAGTTTTCTTCGATTGCAGGGGTGTGGTGCATCGTGAGCTCTTGCCACAGGGTAGTACGGTCAATAAGTAATATTACATGCAAGTTATGCGCAATTTGCGTGAAGCAATCTGCCAAAAACGCCCAGATTTGTGAAAGAACAAAAACTGGCTTTTGCACCATGATAACGCCCCTGCATACACATCGTAGCTTGTGCGCAAATATTTAGCCAAAAACAACACAGTAATGGTGCCGCAGCTACCGTATTCCCCAGACCTGGCCCCCTGTGACTATTTTCTGTTCCCAAAACTGAAGAGGCCCATGAAAGGACGACGCTACGCTACGATTGAGAAGATAAAGACGGCATCGAAGGAGGAGCTGAACAAGATCACAAAAAATGATTTTTTGAAGTGCTTTGAGGATTGGAAAAAACGTTAGCACAAGTGTCTTATATCCGAGGGGGATTACTTTGAAGGGGACAAAATAGATATTTATGAATAAATAAATACTTTTTGAAAAAATAAAAAAATTCGCGATACTTTTTGAACAGACCTCGTACATAGCTAATATAATGCTAGCAAATATATTTATTGATTCCATTTTTAACTCTTGTATCAACGAAGAACTTGCATGTTTTCTAAATTAATTTTTTTTCATAGTAAATAGGTCACTGAATACGCCCGTTACACATTTTTTTTGGATGTTGTAATGAATTTGTAATGATTGATTGAAATTTCAAGTCATATTTAAACTGATATCACGCGATATGATGTCAAAACTTCTGAATGTTCTACGATTTTTTCGGTTTTCACAGGTGAGTAAAAAGCTGAACCAACCTTATATCTATAGCACCACGAATCACAAAATGTTTATGTAGCAATCATCGGAAGTAATATAACCTCATATCGTGTCCAAATCACTTTTGGTAGATTTCCTGAAGTTGCATAAAGAATTCTGGTCATTTACAATAAAATGTTTTCAAGTAATAAGCTCCGTAAACTAGTTTGAAGCCCATTGTAACGTTTTCCTGTGTTAATCAGTGAAGTTTGTATTACACGATGTATTTAGATTACGAGTGTTAGATGTGGCAATCTTTCTTGTAAACGAGTATTTGTGATAAATAAATTACTATCTAATGTATTTACCATATTAAAAATCCATTACTTCGAGATAATATTTTCATCATCGTTTCATGTTATTATTATTAGTCTGCTGATCATACTTCTATAATCTTAAAAAACTTCAGAGCACAGTCAATTCGTCGAGAACTCCACAAAATTTAGAAAATCATATCATTTGATTGAAACTATTAAATTTATAGAACAGAAAAATATTCTATTTGTGCCATTTTATATGCCGTTCTAACCCGTCTAGTCTTTAAAAACTAGATAAGACTGTAGGGAAATTAGAAAGTCAAATTGAACCATGAGTAAAAGACGTAGACAGAAATATAATAGCTGGCAATGTAGATGATAGGATAGAACGGGAGAAAATAGAAAAAGACGCTAATGTTTGTAGCCAAAGAAAGTCAGAAAATAAAGATCGAAACAAAATTTGCTAAAATTGTTCTAAAATATAGCATTTATAATGAAAAATGGGTATACCATAAGAATTCAAGCGAAGCAATCATTCGTAATTTTATATTGGAGGTAAAGTCGGAGGGCTATAGTGCTGTTGAATCGTCAAAAGTGGTAAAAAAAAACTCAAATTCTTAATTGATTTATAAAATTTTCTTTAATATTTATTTTTACTTTGTTTATTTATTCAATCCAAATTTTTTTTTCCTATCTTTAATAGTATTTTTTATGAATGATTCCAATCAAATCATATGATTTTTTATATTTTTTAATTTCCTCGGCGAATCGACTGTACTCCAGAGTTTTTAGAGATTAAAAAAGTCTAATCTCCTGAAACCCCTCTTTCTGGTAGAACCGTCGCAAACTAGTGGCATATACAAGAATGACCGTGATTTCTTCAGCTTAGGAGCTTACATGTAGCTATTAAGAATCACTATAGGTGAGAGGATGGGTTCGGAATCCAGTTCAAAAGTGAGCAGAAGCTCGCAATGCCAAAATTTAGAATGATTTGTTGAAACTCTAATTCTTAAATCGCTTGTCAGATTTATCACTTGTCACAGTCATTACAAGTACATTACATTGTGTAGTACATGTAGTACATCACATTACAAGGGACGAAAGTTGAACATCCCTCCCGGTGGTATGATTGTGAGGCAAACCGCCGGGAAAGGTGTTCGACTTTGGTCCCGAGTGATGTTGCTATTTTTCTTCCTATCCAGTCGAAACTTCGCAATCAAATCATCTTCTTGAGTTATAAGTGCAAAGCAAGCAGGATTTAGTCTGCTGCATAAACAGCTCAGTTAGGTTAGCAGACCAGCAGCTGTACTGGCGAGCAGCAGCAGCAGTATATCTACAGGTACTTTGACACGTTGGATGTGTATTAAAGTTTCTGATGATAATGCTCTGGATATTTGTTGATAAAATAGGTACTAGGGGCGAGGGGCTTTTAGCATCCGCTAACATTTACGACCCGAGCGAAGCGAGAGTTGTTGTTTAGCAGGTGCTGAAAAGTCCAAAGAAAAAATACCAAAAGAAATGGCTATACGCGTGTCACTTCCACAACGAGCCTTCATATGTTGTATCTAGTCTGCAATATCATGATTTTTTGTTTGCAGTTGTCTAATGATGAACAAAATTGAAATTCATTAAAATGCGTTTTCTTCCCACGACTTACGATCATTTAACGACCACAATGAGGTTAACTATCTAGATTATATACAGTAATATAGCTGCATACGCGTGCGACAGAAAAAGGAGTATACGGCAGGGAGAGGTGTACTATTCCCTCCCAGCTGACTAGGTGGCGCGCAGATAGGAAGAGAATATCGTCTTTCGGCCGACGTACGCAGGGACGAATGTCGAAGTTTCGACCGAGGTAGGAGAAAAAATCTTTTTCAACAATCATTCATGAACAATAATAATAACCCGAAAATTCTCTTCATCCACCCGCAAAAAGTTTTATTTACATTATCATTCTAACTTGATTTTTCTTAAATATTATTAATTATCGAAATAAATTACGAAAGAGACCTCCGTGTTACCTGAAAAGGGACAGGGTTTTTTCTAAATGAGCACACCATGAATATTCCTAATTTTAACTTAGTTTCATTTCTTTATTACTCTACAACCACATTCATAATACAAAAGTACAAAAATAATCAGAATTCTAATTCAAATATGGAAAGTTCAAAGTTTAATCCTGACTGAATATACTAAGCTCCCCAAAAGTGACAGTACCGATTATCTTTTGTATTTATCGAGAGATAAAGAAGAGATTTCTTATATACTTGATCAGGCAAAATTATCGATCTATTTTTGAAAATTCAATCTTTACAAATTTTTCTTCCTTCTATCAACTGAGGAGACGAATTACCAAAAATTTTGCGAAATTTACTGACCGAATCATTTATCTTGCAAGTGCGAGTCCTATACTGACGTATGATAAGTTATCGACCAATGGAATGTGTCAATGTGATAATGTTAATTTCTAACAACACTACATCGAAGATTTTAAATCGAAGCAAGTCTCGTCTAGGGTCTCTAAGGTATCAAGCACAGACGTGAAAGTCGAAATTCCCAGGGACAACCAGTAAGTGAAAATGCTTAAACTCTCTCTAGAAGAACTGCTAGACTCTCGGTCGCCTCGGGTACTCTTGTCTCGCCAAAACAAAAGAAATCTCGTAGTGCACGGATACTCGTCACGACGAATAAAAGACGTGAATCTCCGCGATAAGCGGGTGCGAGCTTCAGTGGGTGAACTCAAATCTCCGCAATAAGCGGGTGTGAGCTTCCGAAGGTAGACTCCCTCGTTCGGTACGACGACTCGCCTTTATACCTATGCTCACTACTTTCTCTTTTGGGTTGCTTGTTTCTCCTGCCTTCACGCTCTAGCGGTTGCGTGGTGTAAGTTATGCGCGCGCGCGGCCTATATATTCAAATTTGAATAGTTAACTTATATAAAGGTGATCAAAACAATGAAATGCAGTATGCACCACTGCAGTTGACTAACAATAGTAATCTGTAACGATAATGAAATTATCATTAAAAATTTAAGGATTTGTAATACTTCAAACACATTTAATAGTAATTCATTCATCACAGAAACTTGTTCATAAGAAGGATCGCCAGATCTTACACTTTAAATCTTATTTAAAGTTTCCTCTGGGGTTGGGTGGCAAGCGAGGCGGAATGCGAGACAACGGGATTATCGGTCCTTGGCAGAGGAAATGTTGAGCGAGATGATGGTCAGTTGTCTCCACTGACGCTGCTCAAAGATGTAGCCTGTCATTAAAGGCGAGGCGTCGAAGGTGTAGATGGTCCTTGGCAGGCGCGAGAGAATGAGAGCAGGTGTCGTCTCCGTCGTCAGTTCCTGGAGGAGGCTGGCGATTGTGTCACCACTGTAGTCCGGATGGTGTCGCTAGCTGCCTTTCTCCTGGAGGTGAGAGTGTGCTCCAACAAGTGTCAACTAATAGGTAGAGCTGCTAATTGAGAGATCCACCGATCTCTTGATTGTCGTTTCGAATGAAGATACCGAGATTGGTATTTTAATCAACGTCATTTTATCAGGTTCAATACATGACGTGACCACTCCCTCTGACTCGCGTCGGGGCTCGAGAGACAAAAAGGGCGTCGACTGCGCCTACTTGAGCCCCAGACATAGCTATCGCACTTGCGGGGAGTGGTAGCCACCTTGCGATTGATAGTGTGCACTACGAAGCGGTCGTTCGTTGGCGCGCATATTTGAATAGCTTAAAGAAATTTATGAGAACGATATGATAATTCTCAAGTGAGATAATAGTAAATTTCGATAAAACCCTAGACGATATCAATGTAAATTGAGCGTGTGATAGGAACTTTCCTAATTAACACAGGAGGATGAGACCATGGACTTACAAAGTTATATACGATTCAATCAATATTTGAGGGGTAGCGGTGGAAAACGGGGTAGCTAACCAAAAATGATCCCGTATGATGGCCAAAAAAATTTCTAAATCAACGAAATTCCGTGTGAAACAGTATGGTGGGTTTTAAAGGTCACACATAGCAAATTTGATATTAGAGAAAAAAAATCTTGAATTCTGGATCCAATATAGCGGTAAAGATTCATGTTAAAATTCAAAACTGTTATATGGTTAAGTATGTTCCAATTTTTAGGCAACAAATTATACGTGTATGAATAGTTAGTGACCATGAGAAATGAATAATAAAATAAAAAACATCTGCAAATGTTTTCAGAAATGATTACGAACATACCAAGTAAATAACTACCTATACATTTTTTGTCGGATTGTAGGCAAGTTTAGTAAGTTAAGCTTGATAATTTATAGTATCTTACTTCACCTAGTCAAACACATCTATGTGAATTAGAATGTAGATTTTTACATGGATTTTTTATATTAAAATCTGTTCCAAATTCGCACATAAGATATTTATATTGAAATACCTGTTTGCTTACTTTACAAAAATATAATCAAATAAAAAATGTTGAATTTCATTAGTAATATGAACTATAAGGCAACATATAAACGGAGAAGTATGACAAATTTTATCCGGATTTTAAATAAATTTTAAATTATTTTTAGTGTTTAATTTGCAGTTGAAATTCAGTATACCCCTTATTTCAGTGTTGTCGTGTTGGTTGTTATACCTGCCAAAGAAGGTTTTTGTATATTATTTTATCCAAATAAAAAAAATTTATGTAGATTTAAACATAAAATTTACATATGAGAGTTTAAAAAAATTGTTTACGTGTAAAATCCGTATGGATAACTCATATCCAAGTCTAGATGGATTTTTTTGACTAGAAATTCTCGCATAAATTTTCGTCTATATTTTGTTTATTGGTACTCACTGGTTAAGTTACGAATTTAATTTACGGAAAAAAACCCTTAGAATTCTAAAACATTTAGTCTGTAGCTATAAAATTTGCTATGTGCGACGTTGAGAACTCCACCCTATTGTTTTTCACATGATTTCATTATTTAAAAAATTTTCTTCGTGACCTACTAGATCCGACATCTTAAATCTCATATCAGACAAAAAATATGTCATCAAGGTCCTTAAAAACTCAATGATACAAAAATGTTGCGTTTCTCACTGTTATAAAATGAAAATAATATATAGATTTGCTAAAAGTGTATTCTTTTTGAGGTTATACGAAATACAGATGTAGATTTTTCTAAATTTTCTAGACAACACAGTCCTTAATAATATTTCACGTTACTCTAGACCAGTAAGCACAGTTTCATAGTGTAAACCAAAGAGGAAAATAGTTCATAATACCTGGTGTAATAAGAACTGCGAGAGGGCGGTCCGGATACGCAGGGCAGATTTCAGGTCACTGAGGTATGGGGATGGCGACTAACGACTTTTTACCGATAAGACGGTGCCAGTAAGGCAAGACTTCAGCCAATCAGAGCGCTCAAAATGTCAATATGTGTATAGGTATACATCGATGTAAGCCAGAGGCTTGTCTCCCTGGCGGCCTCTGAGTTGAGCTTGCTAGGTTGCCATCCCAATGGATTCGAATCAATCGATATCAATTTAAAAAAAGTTTGTGCAGAGACAAAAAGAACGACTAAGCTCATGAAAATAATCTCATTTAAGAGTTATTGTTAATTGACTAGTAGGCTTACACAAATTTGTTTGATTTGGAAAAAAATCAAGGCTTTTAAAACAGGTCTTAGCAGATCTGACTTGCCCATTGGCAACAAAGATATGCCAGATACTATGAGAGAATGTCTAAGGGACCTACGTACTCCCAACAGTCCAGACACTGATATTTTTCACTTAAGTGAACTCGGTACTCTAATTGCGGCTAAAACCCACTGTCAACAGATCCGTTTACACACGAGAAGTTTAACTTTGCACTGGACTCAACCAGGGCAAGCTCGGCTCCTGAAATTGATAAAGTAGCCTTCTAGATATATAATAAGTTTTAAATAGTTCTTCCATTGGCCTGAAAATAGCACATGGCAGGACTGTTTAATAATTCCTATTCCTAAAGGCAACGGCTGAAGGGCCAGGCCTATCGCTCTGGCCTATTGCGTACTAAAGCTTCTTGACAAACTTGTTTTTTTTGTCTGACATGGTTTTTAGAAAAAAGCAATTTGCTGTCTCCCAATCAGTCCTGATTTAGTAAGAAAAATTCATGTATAGACAGCCTCATGTTACTCACTAATGAAATCCATGGCGCTTTCTATGAAAATAAGAACTTCGCTGCCATATTCTTAGACATTAAGGGTGCATTTGATAATGTTGTTCCATAACTCCTTCTCCAGGACCTTTCTTACTTACACCTTTCAAAGTGATGCATACAGTTCTTCATAAACATAATTTATTGACGCAAGCTTGTCCGAGGAAACTCCCTTTATATAAATACGAGACTTTTGAGGCGGAGCTAGACCTCCCCCAAGAGTATGTATCCAACCTACTCCTCCTTTCGATCTATATCAAGTTTTCCAATAAAATGGTTGATAACGAACTTAAAATCTTTAAATTTACTGATGGCACTGTAATTTACACAACAGGTAAATTTGCACAACCCTAAACCATATTGAAATACTAGGGATCAGAGGTGGCATCCTTATTAATTCTTTAAGAGCAAAATACTTACTGTTAGCTTCAGAGAAATGCACTCCTCTAGTATTTAGTAAGAAAACCGTCAAAACAAACATGTTCAATCTTAGGCTCAACAATGTTATTATGAAACCTGCCAAAAGCGTTAGATTGTTAGGCATGTAACTGTATAGCATCTGAGTGGGACTACACACCTAAATCACCTGAAAAATAGCTGTATTCTCCCGATAAGTATCGTGAGATACCTTAGGAGCGTATTTTGTGGATCCGACCTATCCGTACTCACTATGTTGTTTAAGGCTATGATTGCATATAGACTTGAGTATAAAGGCTTCCTGATGTCCCCTTGCAGGGAGGCTTTGGTCATATCCCTCCGAAGAGTCCAGAACACGGCTCTTAGGAATGTTATGTGGTACAAAAACAGAACCCCTATCAATACAATCGACTCAGAAGTCAAAGTACCTTATCTGATCCACATTTACAAATTTGCATGCTACTAATATATCCTAAGACACTTCTCACTGAAAAATAAACAGGTTATCACTTCTTTAGTATGTATACATAAAACCTGGAATAGTCCAATATAGAGTGCAAACCTTTCTAGACCATTAAGACTTAACTCCTAACAAAACTGTTGGTTCAACGACGATCCAATCATACAATCTGACCTGTGCTTTAGATACATAGTTTCCTGTAAGTCCGTTTTTACTTCCTTGAACTGTGACGACACAATAGAAAACAAACTGCTGGACTCGGACGCACCAGGTGCTAAGTTTGACAGAGACACTATAGTGTGTGGTCTGATTAACGTCTTCCTCGATGGATCGCGACTCGTCGGTGAAGGTGCACCTAATGTCGGTTTAGCTGTATGAAGTAGCAATTAAACTTTTAGAGCCTTACACAAGATCTCATACAGAGCTTCTATATTCACAGCAGAATTTCTTGCTGTTTAATGTGCTTTATAGAATAGACGAATTAGACAGTCAGAGGGTCCTTCCTTCCCGGGAATCCTAACACGTTTTTCATTTTTTTAATCACTTTTAAATATTATTTTATGTGACATAAATATTTTGAAATCCAAACGTACGATGTCATTTTAAGTTATTAATAAACTTACCGTCAGAAATCGGTGTCTTTTCCAGATTTTATTAAATGTAAGAAGAACAAAGGGCCGCACAGTGGGACGAAATGGCCTTTTTTTGGACAAAAATCTTGCCCCGAGCGAATTTTGCTCCAAAAAAAAAACATCGATACTCCTTAGAGTGTAAATTAGAAGGTGTCACTGTTCCATTTGTGATATAAACTAACCTAAAAAAATTACGGTGCAAAAATGTAAGGTAAAATAAAAAGTAAAATTTTTTTTTTTTTTTTTGTATCATTATCAGTATAGGATTGTTTTTGAGGTCGCTGATTACAAATCTGGTGTCAAAATATAAAATTTAAAATGGCGGATTCAAAATGAAGGATGCAAAAATTAAAAAATTTTATATTACACGCCAAAAAGTAATGTATAAGGATTTTCGAAGCCGCTGATTACAAATTTGATGTCAGAATTAAAAAATTCAAAATGGACGATTTAAAATGGTGGACATGAAAATAACAGTTTTTTTAGTACATCATAAAATACGTACAATAGTTTTTGAGGTCGCTGATTACAAATCCGATGTCATAATAGGAAAATACAAAATACCGTAATCAAAATGGTGGACGCAATTGTAAAAAATGTATCTATACTAGTTGAAGAAAAAAATATTGTTTTTTTTGGTGTCGCTGATTACAAATCTATTTGTAAAATAAAAAAATTTGAAATGGCTGATTCAAAGTAGCGGAAACTCAAAGATAGACTATGTCATAACTTCTAAGAGTGTACACTATAAAGTGTTATTGTTCTATTTTTGATATAACCTAACCTCAAATATTAGTGGATCAAATAGTGCGAATAAAATGTTCAATTAAATTTTTTTTCTCTTTCTAAGTTTGTTGTATGCCTAAATCTTTTACAATCAGACAAAGTTGAATCTCATACTCTTAAAGCTTAAATAATAGTAAAACCCTTTCAAATTTTGCGTATTTTCTAATAATGAAAAAATTTTAATCATAAGAAAGCAGAAGAAATTTATATTTGCAGCACACGAACAACACCTCATTCTCATAAGTCAGAGTAATAGTGAATAAGTATGTTTGAATTGTATGTTAAACATACTACACGTATTTTTTTTTTAATTTTGTTCCTACCCTTTACAAAGTAATATCAGTGTTATAACAAAATATCCAAGACACTTACTTTGAGAAAATATTTTAATATTCATTTATTTGCGAGAAAAAATTATATTTTGATCGACTTATAATAATTAGCAGTATAACATAAAAACTTATTAATATTACTATCAACATCTAAACTTCATGCAGTAAATCTTCAGCAACCATCGTCAGCTGATTATCTGGTAAAAATCACGTGAATGTCTTCTGAAACTGTGGTGAATTTCGCATAATCTTTGCTTCAAGTTCTCAGATCACAGCTCACCTGATATTATCTGTATTATCAGATAATATTCACCAAATTTTCAACTGACAATCAACTTATCATCACCATCTACATATCAGGTCATAATCAGCTAAAAATCAGGCGTTAATCATGTGAAATTTGGATTAATATTAGGAGAATGTTATGCCAAAATGTCAGGTGATTATCAGCTGATTTTCATCTGACGCTCAGCAACCGGGAGTATAATTTATTATTAGAATGTGCCCTTAGGCAAAAAAGCATCGGCAATGGCCAACCAAACTACTTTTTAGTGTTATTTATTAATGAAATGTTTCCTTAGGCGAGTAAGCATCGACGATTAATAACCCAATTTTTTTTAGCATTATTTAATGATAAAATGTGCCCTTAGAGGAGCAAGCATTGGCGATTAGCAACCTGACTATTTTTTAGTTCACTTAGTTATAACGAAACATTCTCGGGCGAGCAAGCATTGGTGATTAGTAACCCAACTGTTTCGTCGTACACTCAGTTAACAAAAATAGTTGGGTTGCTAATTGCCAATGCTTACTCTCCTAAGAGCATACTTTGTTAATTAATAATACTTACAAACCGTCGCGCGTCGGGCTGCTGGTTGCCAATGCTTGTTTGCCCGAGTGTACATTTAATTAATAAATAAGTTATATCATGTAAGACAGTCATATAAAAAACTTTTCAATTTTTAATAAACTGCCGTTATGTGAAATAAAAAGTACAAGCGTTGTTTACTTAAACTTTACAGATTTCTAAGATATAAAAGGAGCTAAAAAGTTATGGTAAGTAGTAATGCCGTTACTTCGATTATTTCAATTATTTGAATGGTAATTAATAATTTCACGTCTTTATTACTTGGTAATCGGTATAATTAATAATAATAGTATGAAACTCCCTGACAACTAGCCGATTCTGGTAACACTACTGCTGACATTTAAAAAACTTTACAAGACCATGCAGCATCACGCAGCATACGTAACCATTGTGTACCAGCCCGTAACTAGCTTCACGGATTCATACCCCAGTCGTACTGTACAATACGTACTTTATACGTAACACAATGGTAATCCCAACCCTGATGTAGTTGTTACACTTTTGTGCAGATTGTATTACCATTCCTGTGTCCCATATACGCAGCATACACTTACGAGTATTTAGTATACACGAATGATGTACGCGCATCCTAATGCATTGTGTATACTATCATGTCAATACGCCAAATAAAGCACTCGTTGAATGTGCTGCAATTGCATGTCTGTTGTTTTCATTTTCAACCTATTGCACTGTCGATTATTAAGCAGATAAATAAGTAGAAGTTAGATTATTTATAAGTTTAATGGATTAAAAAGGTTAATGTAAGCGCGAACAGTTGTGTTCAGTAATTATTTGAATGTTTTGTGATACGGACGTAATTAATACATTCAGCGACCTTATAGCTGCATACTTGTGTTTTAACAAAAAATATGTCGTAACTCATGATACATGAAAAATGTAGTGGATCTATCTTTATACGTAAATTTGTCGTTGTGTAAATCTGATAATCGTGTTTCACAGATAGTACGTAATTAAAAGATGCTAAAATCATTTTTTCCATTGCATAATCGGTTCAATTTTTTCCAAAAAAATATTATGGATGATTTCAACTGAAAGCTTTAACGAGGCTTTACCTATAATATTTAGTCATGACGTCACATAACTATCGTTATACGTACAATCAATTTGGCCGCAAAGCAGAGCAAGCACTTGGTCTACTTTATTCTGTGTTGAATGTTTACGCAGACATAACCTTTGTTTGTTAACATATTGATCGTATTCCATATAAATTGCTGAAGAATTATAAAATGAACTGAGTTTAATTAATGGTCAAGCACTTCTGAAATCCCACGAAAACCGTGGAAAAGTGTTATATATACATGTCCGTCTATATTCCGATTCCACCCAACTTTTAACATTTCAATTTAAAAAAAAAAAAAAAATCGAAGGCACGCTAATAAAAATTATTTACCTTATTTCTAAGCTTCCGATATTAAAAAAAAATCCGCGTTATTTATGTATAATAATACGTTTTTATTATTATCAAGAAATTATTAAGAACAATATAAAAATTCACATTAATTACCGTGTTGTTCGGCTTATTTTAAGCATAATATATTTTAATACACTTTTCCGTACAATTCTTTCTTTTTGAGTAAAAAATTGAAAAACTTACTGAAAAACACTATTTAAACTTTATATACCTCGTAATGTTGTGATTTGTCAATCTTTGGTGGACTATAACTTTGAAATGAACTCATTAATCGAAAAAAATCAACATAGGATTTGAAGGATTTTATTAAAGCTTTAATTAAAGCTCAAAGAAAGCTTTCTATCTCGCTCTCCTTCGGAGCTTTGGCCATTTAAATTATTACTAACTAAGAATGATAAAATTTGCAAATCTTTTAAGGCTGTTAGAAGTCGCATATTTTTTGTTGAACACAATTTCTTGAAGAAAACTTTTCATATTATTTTTCCAAGATTATTAATAGTTGTTTACGCCAAAAAAAAGTTGCTTTGCATCTAAATTAAGATTGTGCCTCTTAAATTAAACGTTTTATAGTATGAGTTACGCGCTCGAAATCGATATTAAAAGTAATATATATACTAAATGTCGGGTGGTACGCATACAAATAAACAAATATCTTATTTTTTAACTCTCAAAGAGCATATATCGCTTTATAGAATAGAACAAATTTGATAGCTCTTTTTTTAATACTGAAAATATCGTTAATAAGGGAATTTTTACAAAAATCGGAAACACTCAGAAACATGGTTATAACTTATTTTTCGTAACAGGCACCCTTCATGCGGGTGTTAAATTTTCTAAATCTACAATTCAAAATAAAAAATCTCTATGATTTTTATAATATTCTAGACATAGATTTTTTTTTTATTAAAGCAGAAAGAAAAACATTAGCATCTAGTAACACTTGGGAAGTCGCTGAATCGGTACACTTTTAAGCCTAATGCTAAAAAGCCTTAAATAACTTCTATTTGAAAAGAAGTGTTAAATATTTGTAACATAATACTTTAAATTTCTACACTTAATAAAGCTCATTTTATTCATTAACATTGTATAAGTTGATCAGTAGCACGAATCTTACAAATTCGGTGGAATTACTTATATGTACATAGTTGAAGCATAATTCTTACTTAAGATGTTACAGTATGTTTTAAATATACTCCTCATAAAATATTTTTAGTTAACAAATAAGAAGATGTATGATACAAAAGCAGTAAGTATCCTCCTACATTAGTGTATAATATTTATTGCAATAAAAACAGTATTGTAGATCAACAAATTCTTCGAACCAAAAGAATACTGTTTCAATATAACCCACATAGCGCTGTTTGTTTAAAAAACATTTCAGAAACGTATTTTTTTAAACTTACAAATATTTGATTTGATCTCTACAGTTAACATTATCGAAAAATGCAATATGCAAAATTGAGAAAATAATTTTTTTTAACGCAAAAAATACCCCTTTTTCGTATGGAATGAACTTCTTTGTTAATAAATATCAACAATCTTCTTCATCCAGGATTACAAATTTAGTGCTATGTATAGGTAATGAATCACCTTAAAAGGGTTATCGCAATTGCTATTGTCGTAATGATGTAAACAGTTTTTAATCAGTTTTTTCCTATCGATGTAGCTAGTTGACATCCGCCGTATAATTTTTAACTAATAATACAGTGAATGATTTATAATACACTTGAGTACACTTTGCAATGTGTTATTTTGATTGGAAATAAGTTTAAAATTTGATTCTCACTGACTCTTGTTCATTTTACATAAAATTATTGTTCATAACTTTGTTGTTGAAAGTCCGTATGTTTTCTTACAGATTGTTTGTAACGAAACATATAACTTATTTGTCAAGTGAGCTGTATATTGCAACAATACTACTAGTTGCTATTTTCCATGCTCCGCGTGGGGACACACGTGAGCTATCATGTAAGCATACACTGTGAAAAATATAGATCTTTGTGAAATCTTATGGAGTCAATAATGTTCGACGAACGAACATAGAGGCCCTTGTAAAAAAGGAGGCCATGTCTAGTAGTACATCCGATATAAATTCGTTGATTTAGCGTGAAATCACAGTTGATGAAAACAGAATACTAGCTATGTAGGTGGATCTGCATCTTTCTAAGAGAAAATACGAAAAACTCAAAGGACACAATGCAATCTTATATCCAACAGAAACATATCCAGATTATCGTAGAATAGTAGAATTGAAAAAGGAACGCTATTTTCAAATGGGATCTTATAAACTAATTTCAATTCCCGATAAGAAATCGTTATTGCTTGGTAAATGGGGCTTGGACGGAGCATCAGGCCACCAAACAACGAGACAGCAATGGCGTTCAAATTTAGATACTCCAGCAGGACAGTCATTTACATCGATAATAACGTCGTCTAAGGATAAAGACGAGTCAGAAAAGGTCACGAGTGAAAATGTTTTATTAAATGTCAAAACTAGTATAGATTCTACGAGGACTGAAGACTCTTGAGTATTTTTCATTTCATTTGTTCCCTTGCAGCTTAGAACTATCGATGTCATTACATGGAATAATAAGAAGCCCAAATTTTTCTAGTTGTTGTGCTCCTTTAAAGTTTATCTACACAAAAGAAAACGATGAACGTACGATGACGAAATACCGTGAATATTCGAAACATTTTGAATAAGTGAAAAATTATATCGTTTTTTACAATGACGTTTCTTGTAAAGTTCAATTCGATATTAAATGTACGATGCTTGATGAAAAGGTGTGCAACGTACTTAGTGTCCAAAGGTCGTTGACTAGTTGCAATATTTGTCGGGTTGGACCGATTTAGATTACGTTTTAAAATATGAGTGTAATACCGACTATTATTAATTTGAGTTATCGTCATTACCTTGTTCGATTTGCGGTATGGAGTATTTTACACACATATATTACCACATGGATTTCAAGAAAGTATCAACGTCTAGATCGGCAGAAGATAAGAAATCTAAGAAAGGAAGGTAGAAAATGACTCAGCGCAAACTTAAAAAACTTGAAATAACAGTTGATTGTCAAACAAGGTGCGGGAATGACAAACACCGGCAACGTGGCACGCAAAATTTCGGGAAAGCTGAAGATGTTTCAAAACTTACTGGATTAGACGAGAATTTATTAAACGATTTCACAATATTTTACAAGTAGTGACTTCGGGAAGAAAAATTGATCATAGCGAATTTGAAATCCATGCCCATTAAACAGCTAGAAAATGCATCAAAATTTATCCATGGCATACCATGCCTCCATCTGTTCATAAACTGCTGATTCATAGTCCACAAATAGTAAAAATATTCAAAAATGTTCCAATTAAATGTTATTTAGAAGAACCCCAGGAGGCAAATAATGAGGTATTCAGAAAAAGTAGAGGTAAACATAGTAGGATGTGCGATCGTCATAAAGCAAATAAAGATACTATGCATTATCTCCTTATAAATCCTGATCCATTTATAAATTCTTTGAAGATCATCCAAGATGTAGATAAGATTTCTCTAACAAAATGTGCAAAAGATTTACTGCCTGAAGTATAAATGTCAATAGTAATATTAACAAGTTTTTATGTTGTATAATTATTATAAATCGATCAAAATATCGTTTTTTCTCGTAAATACATGGATATTAAAATATTTTCTCAAAGTAAGTGTCTCGAATATTTTGTTATAACACTGATAATACTTTGTTAAGGGTAAGAAGAAAATAAAAAAAAAATACGTGTAGTATGGGTAACAGACAATTCAAACATACTTATTCTCTATTGGAGGCAACAATGCATTAGTCTTTGAGCATAACTTTATTATGTGACATCTTATTATAAATGCCGATATTTCAACATCTTTCTGATGTCCTCTTCAGGGCAATGCAAGTGCGAGGATAACAAACATTAGTTACATAGTGCGCCAAGCACTGAACATTAAAAATTCATAATTATAGTAAAGTACACATTGCACAACCAAGATCTTGTACTCCAAACCAACATGTCATCAAGTAATTAAACAATATTGTACATCAGAAAGATGTTGAAATATCGGCATTTATAATAAGATGTCATATGATAAAGTCATGCTCGAATACTAATACATTGTTGCCTCCAATTGATTTACGACAACTGAGCAAGTATTTAGAGTAGATTTATACTATTATACTTATTCTTTATTACTCTGACTTATGACAATAAACTGTTGTTCGTGTGCTGTAAGTATAAATTTCTTCTGCCTTCTGATGATTATAATTTTTTCATTATTAGAAAAAAATGCAAAAAATAAAAGGGTTTTACTATTATTTAAGCTTTAAGAGTATGAGATTCAACCTTTTCTGATTGTAAAAGATTTAGGCACATAACAAACTTAGAAAGAAAGAAAAAATTCAATTAAACATTTTATTCGCACTATTTAAGGTTAAGTTATATCAAAAATAGGACAATAACACTTTGTAGTGTACACTCTTAGATGTTATGACATAATTTATCTTTGAGTCTCCGCCAATTTAAATCAGCCATTTATAATTTTTCTATTTTACAAATAGATTCGAAATCAGCTACGCCGAAAAAACTAATACGTATTTTTTCAACTAGTACTGATAAATTTTTTACTTTTATGTCCACGATTTTGAACCGTCTATTTTTAATGTTTTAATTCTGACATCAAATTTGTAATCAGTGACCTCGAAAACCCTCATACATTACTTTTGGTGTGTAATATAAAAATTCTTGATTTTTGCGTCCTCCATATTGAATCCGCCATTTTGAATTTTTGAATTTTCACTGGATTTGTAATCAGTGACCTTAAAAACAATCGTATACTAATAATAATACTAAAAGAAGTTTTTGTTTTCTTTATGTTTTAGCTGTCATTTTTGATCCATCATTGTTTTAGGTTAGGTTACATCAAAAATGGAACATTGACACCTTGTAGTGTAAACTCTTAGGAGTATCGACGTTTTGTTTAGTTTTTTTTGGACACGTTTCGCTCGGGGCAAGATTTTTGTCCTAAAAAAGGCCATTTTGTTCCACCGTGGGCTGTAAAGAATATTGTTTTATTTTTAGCCCAGTAAATTATCTACAATTAAAACAAAAATTCTTCTCTGACCAGGAGTCCGGTCCACGGTGAAAAAAAATCACGAAAGTGTTATTTTCTTGCTGTTTAAATACTATTCTTGGAATATAATTACGATGATAAAAATCCATCAAAATATAGTTCACGTTATGTACAAGTAGCAGTCTAAAACTGACCTTGATTCGCTGAATAGTTTACGAACAATGGAATTTGCAACTAAAAAACTTTTAAGTTTTAATTTGTTCTAAAAAAATTTTAAATAATCGTACAGTACCGAATATGATTTAACTTACTAATTTAATTGTGTGTTTTATTATTTAATTACAAAATTTATTATTTTCTTGGATTAAACTGACATTTTGCAATGAAAACGACTTAAATCTTAATTGCATATTCCGTATCTCTTAGTTTTATTACAATTAGACGATGGTCGTAATTGCAATACATTGGTTAAATCTTCTCTGCAGATTAAAAAAAAAAAAAGTTACTCTACGACCAACAGGAGCGAAGATACCTTTTTTTTAAAAAACAATGGCTGTTACTTTGTTTATCGAAATCAAGACCTGAAATAAAAGCATATCATGTTTGAAGCACTATATTTTTGGAGGAGTTATTTTGCAACTGCTTATAACTCTTTGTATTGTTTCTGCAACGAAGTATAACACATCATTTTTCTGTACCGTGTAAAAAGTTTATCGGCTCGGCTGCAATTTTTTAATATCTCCGCTTGTGTTGGTCGTCGACTCACTTTTTTTTTTTTGGGTAGCTCGTCGTAATATTAACAATGACGGTATGCCCTTCTGCGTCCAAGGTCCGGAAAAATTCTTTTTTTCCAATACAGCTTTTTCATAACATTTTGATATTACCTAAATATGAAAATCAAAACAAACAAGTGATTGCTAACATAGCAATAAACGCATTTACAAAATTGTATTACATTTAATATTTTTTAAGTACGCTACACATTTATATGTCCTTTCGTAATAATACTTATCCGGTAAAACACATTATTTACAAGCAAAATTCCAAGCAATCAATAATGTACTTACCACAAAAATTCCAATGTTGATATTCCTGTAACGTGTGAATTCAAACTTGAGATATTGCACTCAAATATTTACTGCTCAGCAGTAAAATTCTGGAAAGTATGTACGGTAGAATTATTTCAAGATACATCATTACTAAATGATGGTGCTTACCAAAACGGCTACGTTGTCGTTGGAGGTTAAAATATAACTTGATGGACTCCTAAATCATATCCAGGTGCTAATCGGAAACTCTAATCATTATAGTGTAATGAAATGTAAAATAGTTGACGTGTGATGAATAAACTATGTAAGCACCCACTTGTTTGTTTTAATTTTCCTTTTTAGGTAACATAAGCATGTTATGAAAAAGCTGTTGGTAAAAAAAAAATGGTGTACCTTGGACGCAAAAGGGCATACCGTCATTGTTTTTATTTTGCCCAACTACCCCCCCCCCCCCCCCAAAAAAAAACGTGAGTCTAGAACCAACAGAAGCGGGGATATTGAAAAATTTTAGCCGAGCCACCGCCGCGCGCTGCAGGGGAAGTCCCGCTCACGGATCAGATTTGTACGCGGTACAGAAAAACATTGTGTTATACTTCGTCGTAGCAATAATACAAAGAGCCATAAGCAGTTGCAAAATGACTTCTCGGAAAATATAGCGCTTGAACCGTAATATACTTCAGTTTCAGGTATTGTGGTTGATAAAAAAGTCACAGCGATTTTTTGAAAAAAAAAAAGGTATCTCCGCTCCTATTGGTCGCACAGTAACTTTTTTTCTTTAATTTGCAGAAAAATTCCAGCAATGCACTACATTCGGAACTATTATCTAATTGTAATAAACCTAAGAGCTATTAAACATGTAATTAAGCTTGATCTCATTTTCATATCAATACGATTATCTAAGTATGTAAAATCGAGGACGGTAATGTACGATCCCTTAAAAATTTTTTACAGGAAATTGAAATTTTTAAGATTTTTTTTTATTGTTTGTGAACTATCGAGCAGATCAAGTTCAGACTTGAGTTGCTACTGGTTAATAATGTAAACTATTTTTTGAGAATTTTAATCATCATAATTGTATTCCAAGAGTCGTTATGTAACCAGAACGAAAATGCCGATGTTCGTGGTTTTTTGCCGTTTGCAATCGGACTATTGGTCGAAGAAGAAATTTTTCTTTGTAATTGTAAATAATTAATTGGGCTACAACTTATATCTGAAACATTTTGCTGTACGGCCCATAGTTTTTCTTATATTTAATGAAAACTGAAAAAAAACTCTGATTCCTGGAAGTAAATTGTTAATAACTTAAAATGCGACCGTACGATTGTGTTTTAAAATACTTATATCTCATAAAACAATATTCAGAAGCGATTAAAAAAATTTAAAAAAGATTTAGGATTTCCCGGAAGTAATTTTGACTTTCGTCTAGTCTATTATACGAAATGAAAGAATAAACTGAGTTAGGTTGTGATATAAATGATATATTCAGAACATTCCCTGATTCCAAAAGCATTATTGCTTTACTCAAGAACAATAAGGGTCTTCTGAATGAGTCTCCAGTGCTATTGCAACTAAGAAGTAGCCTGGTCGACCTGCACGAAAGAAATATCACACTAAAAGTTCACTGGATTCTATCACATGCGGGGATATAGGGCAATGGACAGACTAATAGGGGGGTAAAAAAATGCTGACATCTGTTCAACATCTTCTCCTTCAATCTCGTCTCCTACTATGAGAATTTGTGCTTGAATGAAAAAATCATTCACTACAAGACACCAGCAAAGACAAAGAATCATTTTACTACGACAACTTTTTAAATTTTTCTAGATAGCCTTCGTATGCCAAATTCAAACTTCCTAGGATAACCATTTCATCTATAAATCAAATCAGAAGCAATTATACCTCCTTAAACAGCAGCTTATTTAAGTATGAAATAGTTGATTCTGATATGTGGTGATGTAAAACGGGACTAGACACAATCAAACATATATTCTGGGCTTATAAACTGTACAAGCCCAAAAGAAAAATCATGATTAAAAAGTCAAAGGACAAAAATGTGTCTGGCACCTTTCTTGTACACTTTCTGTGTAGCGCCTAATTTGCGCCTGTAACCTGGTCAAAGCTAATAAAGGCTCTCGGCTCTTAGCCTAATAAACACACTCTTCTCTACTCTACTCTATTAAATAATATAAAAATTCTGACACAATATATATAATCTCTGACTTTATAACAAGTATGGATGTACACATTTTAATTTGGATACTGCCTTTGCAAAAGATATTTCTCGTTGTTCTTGTTCTAGTGATTTGCAGACTCAATTTTTTTTTGAGTGTTGCATAGGTCCTGCTGCCTTTTGGACTGTCGTTATTATAAATCGATCCCATTTAATTTTCTCGATTTTATACTTGTATACATATATGTATACTAGTGGGGTTTAGCTCCGCGTGCAGAAGTTTTAATTAAAGAACATATTAAAACTTAAACCAATATGAAAAAAAATCCCACAGCGCAAAATTATAAACATTTAAATCAAATTGCTAATGTACAAAAACTTTTTGATCGCGAAATAATTTTTTATGAAAAAGTGGACAACAAAATGATACATACAACAAACTTTAAACAGCGGAGTGTGTTGCAATTATTGTTTCTGACTCTGAATTGCCAGAAAATTTCGATCTTTGTCCATATTCTAAAATTGACCAAAAAATGATCCAAAAGAAACTATAAAAAAAAGTATTTGATGATGCAACAAACAGCCAGATATCAATAAGCAATAATGAGAATCAACGGGTAATACTGTTTAAAACCTTTGTTTCTCAAAGGTCGATGTTAGATATCGAGCGGACTGTATGATAAGAGAAAAGGAGAGCGGCGCCAGATGAGCACAAAGCTCGTGGTAACTCCCGGCTGGGATAAGATCCTCAGATCCCGAAGGAAACGAGGAACGTACCAAGGAAAAGACTCTGACATTGACTTGACTAAAAACTTTATTGACAGAAATATAGCGGTTGCGAGAGAGCGACAATCTCTCTCAGATG
>JAPYYV010000882.1:0-32773 GCA_030522625.1 Copidosoma aretas
CCTCACCCTCTCCTCACCCACCCCTCTTCAGAACTTATCAATTTTTCAGGTTTCAACCAGCCCCTCCTTAAAAACATCGAAAATTACCAGGTTTTCACCAGCCCCCCTCAAAAACTTAGAAATTTTTTAGGTTTTGACCAGTCCCCCTTGAAAGCTTATAAATTTTTCACACAAAAACTAGAATCCCTTATCTTAAACATAAAAATTTATCATTTATTATTGTGTAGTCAAGCAGTTGAATACTTTTATTTTGATAAATCTTTAAATAATCATCATACAATTTAAAACAATATATAAGCTTAAAAATGTGAGCAATTATTATTTAAATGATTTTTTCACTCCACCTTGTGGTAATCATTCAGGAGCGCTTTTCTTATAGTGGTTTCCCCATTTGTCTTGGTCGCATAAGCATTATACTAGCTTAAAGTAACTTTAGTTATTGTACGACAAACGTTACTTTATAGCTTTTTTAAAACAATATAATGATACCAAGATAAGTAAGCCTACTCCACTTTTTAAAACTGATGTAAATTGAAAAAAGTTTTAAACGAATTTAATTATAAAGAATAATATTTAATTATAAATCAAATATTTAATTACCATCGTTAAAAATTTCTTCCCAAACAATATTGTCAATACTACTGTTATCATTTGAGTGCATTTGTATAAATATATTATTTGGATTTTTGCAAATTCTAATACTATTGGAAATTGATTTCCGTATAAATCGAAAGGTTAAGAAGTATTGTTTCCAGAACATAATGATATTCAAGGTAAATAAACTTTATATCCAATTTTTTCACCTGCAATAATTTCAACTTCAATGTTAAATTTAAATAATTTGGTTATTTTTAATCGCGTGCCATTACAAAGTCCATCATTAATACTTAAATTTCCTATGAATATAACGATTGCTCTTATTATTAAATTCAGTTCATGCGAAGGAAGACCTCCTCGAATGTTCTTTAACACTTCTATGGGGAAATTAATATAAATATTATCATCAGATTTATCAACTCCCTTGTATGTTCCTTAGTCAATACTGTAATACGTTACTTCGTTTCCTTCTATATGATTTAAAATTTTATTATTTAAAAAAATGGTGTATTCATTATTAAAAGTGAATATAGCACTAGTAGTAAATTTTTTTGATTACCTCTCAAAAAGTTCATACAATTACTTTCAATAATAATATAAGCATGTAAAAAAAATTGTTGTGTTAATCTTCCTGATTTTAATGAGAGATGTTTAAATAAAAATGAGAAAATTTGTACGATCCCTGAAAAAATTTTTGAACAAATTCAAACTTTGAAGATTTTAAAGTTGCAAATTCCATTGTTTGTGAACTATCCAGCGGATCAAGTAAAGTTTATGACTTGAAATTATACATAACGTGAACTATGTTTTGATAAATATCAAGTAGTTATCAGTGAGTCTACAGTTTGTACCATAACTATATAGTTGTCTGTCAAGCGTGGCTGACCTAATGTCAACGTCTTTATTTGCTTGTCATTTACGCATTTCCACCTCTCCCACTCTAAAAATTTGTGAAGGTGTGGTCCGAGTATTGCTCTTTTCATTCGTGTTAATTTTTTTTTTTACACTCTGGGGAATTTGACAGAACGACAAAAAATTCAAAGACATATTTCAACACAAAAAAAGGTTTTTAAACAAAAAAAATAGCACCATCATGAAGAGCAGGTCAAAATCTATCGATTTTAATTTTTTTATTGATTTTTCAGATTGCTCTCAATCTGTATGAGGAAGTTGAACACAATGTACTCGAGCAAAAAATGCGCCTTACGCGCGAGTTGGCCCGATCTTGCTGGACGCGCTTATATACGGAAGCTGGAGGCGGGCAAGGTAGGCATGGATTCCGGAATGAGAAAGGAAAGAAAAAGGGGTAAAAATAAATTTAGATTTACAAAAATCATGTTCGGATTAAATGCAAACCTACAAGGATATATATATATATATATATATATGACAAATGAAGGAGGGAAGGGTTAGCCTAGAAATAGGAATAAGAAAAAGGGAATAAATTTACTTTTTGAACATAACAAAAATGGACAAGAGCAGGTGGCCTTTATAATGACTAATCGAAGAATTACCGGACTTAATCACTACAAATAATACAAAATAGGTAAAGAAGATGAAGTTGTGCATGAAGAAGTGGAGAAATGGAGAACTGTAGGATATAAAAAACGAACAACTAAGGAAAATAAACTTGACAAAATCAAAAATAATTTTACAAAGGAAAGAAAGACTTTTGTCAATCAGAAAATAGAAAAAAAATATATAGTCATTGACATTTATATCATCTGTAATATGTAAAAAAAAAAAAGAAAACAGCAGAGAAAAAAATTAGGAAAAACTAAAAAGATATAGGTGAGTTTAGAAGTTTCTAAGTGATAAACTACAGGATCAGCAAAGAAAGAAAATAATATACAAAGTACACTTTGCTATGCAAAGAGGAAAAAAAATCATCAAGTGAAATATTAATAATATCAGTCAGAAATATAGGAATAAAAGATAATGGAGAGATACGCTGGAGGAAGATGCTTAAGCGTTATGCGTTCTAATATATAATGTCATATGAATGTAAAAAAAAAATTATAACACGTTGTTGAATGTTTAATCAACTACATAAGTTACATAATTGAAAATAATGTCAGTACTTATATAAGAGGATGAGAATTTTGAATAGTTATGAAACAAGCAAAGTAAATGCATCAGTTTATAAAAATCTATATATGACATAAATAAAAAATAAAATAAACAATTTACATTTACAAATATTAAGAAAAAATTTCAAAATGATATCTTATTATAAACTTATATCGATAATTAATTCTAAAATGACCAATACATACTAATCAATTTAACCTTAAATACCAGTTTAACTCATTATTAGTATTAAATTATTAACAATTATTTGATAAATCAGTAAACCAATTGTATGTATTGACTGTATCTGTTCAAATTTTTAGCGAATTTGTATGGCATCGCTTCGGTTATTTATGTTTCTACGCATATATGTGTATTAAAAAAAAAGTATTCATTTATTTTCCGGATATGAGAATAAAAATATTAAAATACGGAGCGCGCAGGGGGCGAAGCCCCACTAATATATATATATAGGGTTTTGCTGATTGGTGCGCATCACTAGAGGTAGAGAGAGAAAGAGAGAAATAAGTGGAAAGGGGTACTTGGCGACTAGGAAACTTTGCTATTAAACAGTGCAAATAAAACGAATGAGAAAAGTACCATCAAAATATCTCGCGATGGATCTATTACAATTTTATTTTTATTAAACAATGTATTTTTTTTTATCTAGTCTTATTTAAATGACAACAGAACAAAACTATGTGTCGAAATTCACAAAAAAACTCTTTTGGGAATAAAAATTTAGAAAGATGATTCGTGGACAACATTGTCTTGAAGCAAAGAAATGTGTTCCAACAGGTCTCATTGTTTTCGCCGTCACAAAGTACATCCAAAATTTTTCTGCAGGAAATTCAATATTATCACTTTTGGAATAAATACAGCAGTAAGCACGCAGCAGCGCCAAAATCGAATCATCGCACTCTTTTAATGCAAGCTTACTTTCTTATCAAGTTACAGTATTTGTTCACTCAGTAATCCGAAGTGCGTTAGCATGCCTTTAATTTACCCCTGGTTTAGTTAAAAATGTTGAACTTGGCTGCAGTTACAATTAATTATTTTAAATAAAGTTGATGATTTAAAGAACTAAAGTTTGTGATTTTATAAATCGCAAAAAAGGTTTCATCTTCTCTTAAAGTTGTCGTAATTTATTTTTAATATCGTAGCATACTAATTTTTAATTTGACGGAAAAAAGTCTGATAAGTTTTTTTTTTTTAATTTGTCGCGATATATGAAACAGTTTTATGTTTACCGTAAAAATGATACGGATTTCTGACGTTCCTCTTGAGATTTAAATTTACATTTTAAATGATTGCAATAAATTGCTTTGTTACGTCTGGTAAAATAAGAAAAAAGGTGTTGTATAAAAGGTTGATTATGAAAAGTACAATTTTAATATCATTAAAAACATATGACTGAATCAAAAACTCATTTTTGTACAAATAAATGTACTTAACTCATTAAATTGTAAATATTTTTAACAAGTTTTTTGAATAACTCTATGAAACATTGTTTAAGGAGTAAAAGGAGATTAAAAAATAAAAATCTAACAAAAAACAAGAAAGACACATTTTTTAAAAGTTTTGACTATTAAATAACATGCACTCGTGCAATGCTGCAAAATTTTACAAAACAATGTGTTTCTAACTTAGAGAAGTAGACTCATTTCTTACTTTATTATCTTATCATTATATCATGTCATAAAAGAACTCTCTCTATATTACAAATGTATTACAGTAAAGAAGAGCAACCCTATCAAACGTGTTTTTTAAGCCATTTCAGTATCTTTAAACATTTTACATTCCATGTATTTATATTTTAAGACTTTTGAATTACGGTAGGCCTTTTATTTATTACTTTATTAATTAGGATTGTAACGTGAATAATCATTAGAAACCTTTTATAATGAATCAGGTACTTTACTAAAAGTCTTTATAGAGGCATGGGGGTTGTCCCGTGGAGCGTACAGGGGGGCCAATTCCCTTTAGTACATACGTATATATATCCGCCTACTCCATCACATGGTCCTTTGCCATGTGATGTGGGGAAAAAGTGCCACGCAGCTGACATTTTAGTTTATTTAATCTTGCCCCAATTTTTGATAAATTCTTAATTATTAATAAATAATATTGTTCAATTAAAATTATAAAATAATATATATATATATATATATATATATATATATGTATATATATATACACTTTTAGTCATATAATACAGAAAACAACGGTATGAGGCGAGAATATAAGATATACTTTGCACCTGCCGCACCGACATCAGGTACCGCGCGAGGTTATTTAATTTTTTTGCACTGGTAATAATCATCTCTCCATCAATGAAAAAATCATTTTTTTATGTAAAATTTGGCGTAGAATACGATGGTTACACTTAAAACACACTAAGTGGTGAATAAAATTGTAAAAAATTGATTTAAACATTTAAATTGTTTATAACAATATAATATTTTTAATACATTTTTTTGAAATTATTTTTTCCTTAAAATTTACTTCTTTACCTTTAAAATGAAAAAAAAAATGTTTTTTCTAGCAAAAAAAGAACCGGAGCTATGAATTTTTGAAAATAAGTCTCCTAGGCAAAAATCACGAAAATGTCGAAATTCCAACCCTCTCTATTTCCAAAAAAAAATAAAAAATAAAAAATCCTCGAACACGGGTATCTTTTTTTTCGACATAGAACCCGTAAAAAAAATTTCAGGAAAATCAAAAATGGGTCAGCTATTTTTTGATCAAATCTACTATAGCATCTGAAAATCCGATAAGTCGTGGTCGCAGCAAACAAAACAAAATTAGGCTTAACAGTAAGGAAAAAATACGCAAATAACTACACTGAAATCTTGAATAAATTCCAGCCCCGGAATCGCCCTTGTTATTACAAAGTTAAAAAATCGAAAAACTGTAAAGTTAATAAAAAAGCGTCTCAGAGTTGTCAAAATGATATGAAAATCAAGTATATTGTAGTCTTTATGATGTTGAACAAAGTTCCGCAAATCCGATCTTGAAATGAAAAAATGGCGGCCTTCTGCAAAATTGTTAAGGTTAAATATTGATGTTGCAATAAGATGTGTCACAACTATCAGATCCAAATCTGGTTTTTTGCAATTGGTGGGCATTTCTAATGCATTTAATCTGTCAAAAAATTAAAATTTTAAATAAACAAACAACGCTGTAAATTGGCATAAAGCCATTGCTGTAGATCGTAGTTCCGTCCATTTACAACTTAGAGATTTGGAGTAAAGTTTATTCGATTGCGCTTATTTTTTAACGAATTTACAAAAAAAAAAATAAAAAATTTGTGATACGACCAATAGGAGGCTCTAAAGCGCACAAATTAGCACGTTTTTCGGTATGTTTCAGTTTTGCAACTGGTGCGTCGTTGTATCGATGTATCGGGTGAAAGGCAGGTACATGATAAGTATCTTATGGAATAAAATAACAATAATGAAAGAATCAGAGTCTTTTAACAGTTGTAAACTGAGATATACCGAAAAACGTGCTAAATTGTGCGCTTTAGAGCCACTATAGAGAACAATGAACAGCATCAGCGTGTAGCTGAGACAAAAATACATGGAAATAGAAAAAACCCAATAGTAGTAAGGAATTTTGTCGAGCTTTAATAAATTATGCAACTAATTTTCACGCGGTGACATACGAGGCCTGAACAAGAGCCAGAGCGCCCTATTCAAGCTACTGCGCATGCGCACCGTGCTGGTGGCTCGCACGCTCGGTAGCCGATGCGGACGCGTTTGTTTGTACTGTTTATCTTTGCAGTTTACGGAAACACGATAAACGTAAAATCATTAGAAGAAAAATTTTCGTTGTACACTAAGTTATGAAGAAACAGCAGGCCAAGTGCGAAGTTAAAATATTAAATATAGCGGCCGCTGTACGCAATGGATAAAAAAACGTATATTGGCTCCAATTGGTCGTATCACTAAATTTTTTTTTTTGTCAATTCGTTAAAAAATAAGTGCGATCGAATAAACTTTAGTCCAAATCTCTAAGTTGTGAAGTGACAGAAATACGATCCATAGCAAAGAGTTTTTGTTAATTTACAATGTTCCTTGTTCATTAAAAATTTTCATTTTTTGACACATTAAATGTATTAGAGATACCTACCGATTGAAAAGAACCAGATTTGGATCTGATGGCTGTGACAAATTTTATTGCAACATCAATATTTCAGCTTAACAATTTTACAATTGGCTGCCATTTTTTGTTTCACGATCGGACTAGCGGGACTTTGTTCAACATCATCAAGACTACAATATAATGGATTTTTGTAAAATTTCGACAGCTCTGTGATGGTTTTTTATTAACTTTGCAATTTTTCGTTTTTTCAACTTTGTCGGCCGTTATAACCAATCACAAAATTTTAAAAAATGCTTGCATTATTGATTATTATGTTAAGTCATTTTCTGAACAACTTTTACTCAAAACAATTTTCTCTAAAATGCGTACTTGAACGGATAATTACAAATAATCCTAAAAAACACTGATTTTGCAACTATTTTGCTGTAACAAAGGCGGTTCCAGGGCTGGGATGCATTCAAGATTTTAGGATGTTCATTTACATATTTTTTCCTTAATTTCAAGCCTAATTTCCTCTTTTTGGCTGCGACCACGACACCCTTCTCCCCTGGTACCGCGACTAATATATACTACTACGGCTTTGTCTCCTGCGCGAGCCAGGCGCCAATACAACAATATCGATTAATGAGTTAAATTATTTTTTACCTATAACTACTTTAAATTTGGAATATTATTATAATTTATGCATTAAAATTACTTTCATAGTAACTTTATAAGACAATCTCAGTAAATTGTACTTTATTTGAAGAAAATTATATTCTTATATACTAAATTTTGAAAAAGTTTTGTAATTAACGGATGAAATTATAAAAATTCTGATTCTGCTACTTCAACTTTTTTTAAATTTTGTGTCATTCCATGATATCACAGAATTTATTTTATTTTATCTAGGAAAATTAAAATTTTGCATAACTTTACAATACTTCAATATTAAGACATATGTAATTTTACATTTTTGACTGTTTCTCACTTGTTTTTTTACTCCATCGTCAAAAATCTTTGTATAACTATTGTTGTACTACTTCGCCATGCTTTCTTTACCTTTTTGATTTTTTCTAATCTACTGTCATCTTAATAGCAACTTATTGCGTACGTATGATGACAATAAGTTTTTCCAGATTCATGAGTTTTAAATTTTACTTATTACGACTCTTGTAGTCTTCCTTTTTTTTGTGTGTGTTATAATCGAAAATAACGCAAAACAATTTTATCAGCTACGTAAATTATAACTGAATGATTTTAGTTATTTACTATATCAACTCTTTATTCTGTGTATACATAGTAAAAATGTGTACGTTTTTTCACGTTCAGTCGGTCGTTAGTACAGTCGGTCCATCCTACTTTTCTGTTGTTTAACTCACCGTTGACTCTGGAGAATTCCGATGTGCAGTTGATACAACCCGCTTTTTTAAAAAATAAAATTATTAGACGGAAGCATCAGTTCTCTACTTTCGATTGTAACCTTGTTCTCTGCAAAACTTAAGGACGTTTACAAGTTATTTAAAATGTTTACGATTTGTCTGAATTTTAAATATGTTGAAGTTTGCTATGAAATAACCAAGTTATATTTTTGACAGATTGTTATACCTTGCAGTTTAGCTACTACATAATGGAAAATTTGATATTTTAACAAAGGCCCTTACTGCAATTTAAAAAAGCTTACATCTTTCTACCATAATCCATATAATTTAATTTTTAATACTCAAATCATTAGTACTTTCTTAATGATGGATTGTTTTGATAATGTGCACTACATACTACGTAGTTTTAAAATAAATACCAAGATACCGTTTTCTAATTCGTCTGTATTTGTAGTGCTATTGTGATATCTTTGTGCAAGCACGTTTATTTAACGTACGATTCAGACTGCATAAGATATACACTAGGTAGATATAATAGAAAAAAGTGTATATATGCATACACATTTTTTTCTTAAGTAAAAAGTCATTATGAGTTTATTCAATGATGACATTTTATGTGACTTGTTGCAGTGTAGAATATACAACTTATAAGAGCGTAAATAAAACTGATGACAATATGTACATAAATTTCCCAATGTAATATTTAAATTATATTAGAGATGTTCTTCCGCCTAACGAACTTAATTAGAAAATCAATTCCGTTGTCATGTTAATTAAAAATGTATGTTTCTAAGAAGTATTGTGTAACGGAATAAGACATAGTAAAACTAAATAATTCAAATCAAATTTAGAATTAAAGCTGAAATTATAACAGAGGAGAAAGTTGTAAATACGGTATTTATTGCAAGAATAACTTTCAATACCAGTACTCCATCTGATCTTTTATATTACATCGAAAAGAATTCCCCTTACAATCAGCTTTTTCTAGGCCTATTAATAGATTGCAAGGTCAAAGTTTAGATACATGAGATTTGTACTTAATACAAAGTGTATGTTACATTACCTAGAAGTATTTTTACAAAAAATAAGTTCGAAAATTCTTTGAAATTAATAAATATAGCATGGGGTAAAACTTTCGAAGATATGTAATTAACAGTTGATGTAATCTTTATCATTCTAATAAAAATAATAGCAATATACCGCTTATTATATTTCAGAATTACAAAAATGACTTTACATGCACACCCAGACATAGACACATGGAATACAAAGGAGAAATAAATCCACATAGTGCATTCTGAATAATGCTAAGTGACTGGCATTTATTCAATAATACTTTTAAATTAAAAATAAAATATCCAAAGATTTGAATTATATTAGAGATCTAAATGAATGGATTTTCGGTTTACGTCAACTGTTTCTTTACAATTCAAGAAATACATGTATTCTGTAGAAAAATTTAAATAAAAAAATCTTATTGAGTAGAAAATCCAGACATATAGCTTATATTAATTAAAGCTTTGCTAATTTTCACTATAGTCCCATTTTGATAACTTTGAAACTGAAAACAAGAATATTGCGAGGTCTGTAGTTGGGCTCTCTACAAGATGCGATGAATTACACTTGAGATCTTGTTTGTCGTGATAGGTCTGGGAAGGAGCTGCGGAGAAGGGGCGTAAGGAGGCTGTGGGATGCTGAAAGGGGGGGGGGGTCACGTTGAAAATGTTGGGGAACTGTAGGGGGCTAACCAATTTTCCATAAATAAAAAAACAACCGAATTTACCTTTATTTTGTGGGAGGGGGGGGGATCTCTGAAGCGTGGGGGGACCAATTAAGTTGTGTAGGGGAGGGGCCGTAGAGGAACCATACTTATTTTTAAAAAGCCAAGAAACAGGCTCATCCTTATCTTATTGGGTAACTTTGTAGAAAATCGTAAAAAAAATGTTTATGGGAAGGGAGCAAGAGGGGGCTATCACTAGCCCCCCATACGAACTCACTATATAATACAAGAAGATATGTTATAACATATGATTACTAGTCAGACTTCGTCTCTGTGCGCTATATCTTATGCACAAAAGGATTAAATAACAGCACATTGGAGGTAGTAATGTGGTGATATGGAAATAATTTACTATTTATTCAGATAAACGAGTATTTAATCGACTGCTTTAATTCGCTACATATATACAAGAATTTTTTTACGTTTTTATATCTAAACTACTTTGATTAATAAATAATAACGGTGTCTACCTGTGCGCTGCAAGCCCCAGCTTTTGCTTATACGGGTTAACGATTTATCATCGAAAATTTTTGTTCTTTCCATTAAATTATGATTAGATATTAGGTGCTTATTAATAGGCCGATTGACAATTTTTTTTTTAAACAGATGGCATTCATATAATTGTTGTTTACTTGTAAAATATTAAATCATCAAAACATTTTCAGACCTCCTCAAACACTTTCCCAATGGCTAAAATTAAAATCCTAGTTCCATACAAAATAAAATAAGACTGATTCATCAATAAGAAATTTATTCTACGAAAAACTTTGAAATAAAAAAAACTATAAATGTTTTTATAAAGATGTATGTGTCTTTCAAAAGATAAAATTTACTTACAAAAGTTGTCACATGAAAAAGTGAGCACTGAACATGTAGTAATATTATTATGTAAAGATATTTTTTTTTAAAGATAGAACAATTACTGCATATTTATCAAGTTTGTTGTTGCTTTATAAAAAATTTAGTGCATAGCATTGATGTCTTTCTAGCGACAAGTATTAGAAATTTTAGCATCAAATAATGATGTTGTTGGATACATGTAATCATCTCATGTCATACAATCACATACAGCCGTACATAAGTTTTACATCAGAATTAAAATTACTTCCAGGCAAGTCAGGAAAATACTGATTATTATGCTTGGAAGAGACAGTTTACTAGACTGATAGAATTAGACAACCGGAGGACCATTCAGTGCCCTAATTCTGAGAAGAAATTTTTTTTATTGGAATAGCTCCGGAATCGTGTTTTATTCAATACATATGTGACAAAGTATCAGCTCAGTCCCTCTGTGCTTTTTGTTATAAACAAATTAGTAGTGAAAATCCAATTTTTTGTCCACTCTTACCTACATTAAAAAAAAACAACTATTGATTATACAGAAAAACGGCTCGTATAAAAATTGTAGCTTGGATAATTACCTACAAGATAAAAAAAAAAGGTTCTGTTACGACTGATAGTTTGGTCGCAAATTGTGAAAAACCACAGAAAACAGCGTCTTTGTTCTTATTGAATAATTTAAGTTGTAATTTGATGAGAATTCTTGAAATCCACCAAAATTTTGTGAAAGTCATGTGAAAGTAGCAGTCTAAAAATGAAAACGATCCGCAGGACAGTTTCTGAACAATTGAATTTGCAACTCAAAAAATGAGCAAATTTTAAATTTCAATATGTTAAAAAAATTTTTTGAGGGATTGTTCATGAGCGTCCCTGATTTGACATGCTAGAATAGTCATATACTTCGATACATAATAATAAAAATTACATTTTTTTAACAGTAAGTGGCTATTTTCTAATAAAAACTATTTTCAGCCTAATTAATTCGCAAATAACTCTTTGAATTTCAAAAACTATGTGATGCTTTGAGTTATACTGTATTGCTGTAATTTTTATGCGAATTAAAAAAAAAAAAGTTTGTATAACCAAGGGATTGAAGATAAGTAAAAAACTAAAATCCTATAACTGTACTGATTAACATTATGAGCTAAAAGTAATAGTACATTACAGTGTAAGCATAATATTTTCCAAAGAGACATTTTGCAACTGCTTACGGCTCTTTGTATTGTCATTATGACGAAGTATTAGGAGACGTTTTTTCGTACCATGCGAGAACTAGATCGATAAGGGGGATTTACTCAGCGGTGACGCCGCGGTGCAGCGCACAGTGGTCCCAAACGCTGAGAAAATTATCAAAATTCGTGCTTCCCGCGAACTTTCAATAAATTTAATCAATTTTGGGCTTATTTTACTCCTAAGACCATAACCTACAAGCATCCGTTTCCCTCAGTCCTGTGACAACTTTTTATACATATGTTTTTTATGTATATATGTAGCAAATTTCGATAGTCACATTACTGTGTATATATAAAAACGTTGTTAAATTCAACCAATTTGTACTAAATTTGGTGTACGGGGGTTTTAAGGGTCGCTAATTACAAATTTAGTGTTGGATTTGCCAGATTTAAAATGGCGGATCCAAAATGGCTGACAAAATTTTCAAAAATCAACCGATTTGTACCAAATTTATTGTACAGGGTTTTTTAGGGTCGCTGATTACGAATATAGAGTTTGATTTGCCAAAGTCAAAATGGCGGATCAAATATGGAAGAAAAATTTTTTTTAAATCAACCGATTTGTTCCAAATTTAGTGTACAGGGGTTCTTAAGGACCAAACTGCAGTTAGATTTGCAAAATTTAAAATGGCGGATACAAGATGGCAGACAAAATTTTCAAAAATCAACCGATTTGTACTGAATTTGGTGTACGGGGGTTCTTAAGGTCGCTGATCACGAATCTAGAGTTAGATTTGCCAAATTCAATATGGCGCATCAAATATAGAGGGCAAAATTTTTAAAAATCAACCGATTTGTTCCAAATTTGGTGTACGGGTGTATTTGGGGTCGCCGATCACGAATTCACACACTGGGAGAAGGATTTATCAACTGTGTACGTGCACGTATATTAAAAGAAAATTAGTTGGCATATTTATAACTACCATGATATATTTTTATCTGAATAGACAACTGTTACTTTACAAATTTTTAAACTGTAATGGTAAACAGACGGTATCTTAATATTTAATATACCAATGTTGAGTTGCATCTGGATCACGGTAAGTACGGCACGCGAGGCAGCAGAAAACAAGCGACAGTGATTTAGGAAGCCGAAAGAATTATCAAAATTCGTGCTTCCCGCGAATTTTCACTCAATTAATACGAATTTGGGCTTATTTTGTTCGTGAGATCATAGGCTACAAGGATCCGATTTCCTCTGAGGTGTAATCCATCAATATATATATGTATATGTAATCAAGGTATATAGATAACAAATTATAACAATTCGCATTCTTTATCGTAATAAAACAATGAAAAATGTATGAAAACGACCAAACACATGAGTTTCATTCTTTATATAGATGAAAACATCCCAAATTATCACTTAAGCGGGCAAGATATGCATATGTATGTAATAATGGACACACACACACACACATATATATATATATATATATATGTATGTATACATATCTATGTATCGGAGAATTCCACTTCAAGTGAAACGGTTGACAAAAAATTTTGGTTGAAACCTCTGGAATTTAGTAGTAATATGAAAGAATAAAATGATACAATACCTATATTTTCTATCACCCAGGGTCATGTGACTGGCTGGTAACGTCAGTGACAGTCAGGAAACGAAAATTTTCATTTTTAACGGTTCTTTCACGATTTTTCTCGAATAGAAAAATAAAGTCATGTGTTAATAGAATTATTTTTTGTATGTTCTGTTGTTGTATGTCCCTACATATCGCTCTTTCTATTTTCGTGTGCTTTTCTGTGTGTGTACTTTTGCGTGTGTATGCCTATATTATTAAAACGCATATACTATTTTTCTGATTAGACTAAATTTTCTCGCTATAAAGAGTATGATTATATATGTACATATTTAGTCTATATCTATATGTTTATCAATTTGATACTATGCATATTTAAAAATTAATAACAATGTTTTGTAAACACTAATGTTATATTTATAGTACAACAAGCTTTTACACCATTTTTATAATAAATTATATTTCTTGTATTTTTAAAAAAAAATCCACTGTATAAATCTTTTATCTAATTTACATCTCATTTTTGTTTTAATCATCATCATCATCATCATCATCATCATCATCATAATCTTTATCATTCCCTTCATAATTACAATCATTATCGCTTCGATCGTCTGTCACATTCCCTATGTTTTTTTCTCTAATCAACAAATCATTATTCACTTTTCCCCTTGAAGACTCATTTGCTGTTACCTTTTCAAAATTTAGCAAGGAAAGCATTTCTTCCGTTAAATGTTTATGGCTTTTTTTCGAACTTGATCGACACATAGAAAGGAACGGATCAGAGTGTATCATAAGCCTCTGGAAAATGTCAGTATTCGTTGCGATCCTATTGACAAACTAACAGTGTGAATATCATTCAATAAAAATAAAAAATAAAATATTGTATTTACGTTGCACAACGAAATTAGTATTTCTGTTTATTAAAGCTTACAGTAATGTACAATTAGAAAAGGTTAATTCTATGGTTGTAATAAAATATGTAATAATTAATAGTCTTTAATGGAGAAATAACTGCTAATTAAAGCTTTATTTTCTATAATTATTATGTTAAGATGGCTGCGTGTATCTGATAGTATACAAAAATTAATGCATTTATTATTCTTTCGTATATTTGATTATTGAAATATTTTTAACTGATTTAACGTATAAATTATGTTACTATATGACTTTCTTCCCTATTCGAGAATAATCGTAAAAGAACCGTTAAAAATGAAAATTTTCGTTTCCTGACTGTTACTGACGTCACTCGCCAGTCACATGACCCTGGAAGATAGAAAATATAGGTATTGCATCTTTGTATTCTTTCATAGTACTACTAAATTCCAGAAGTTTCAACCAAAATTTTTTGTGGACCGTTTCACTTGAAGTGGAATGCTCCTATATATAGATATGTAAGTATGTACATATATATAAGTGTGTGTGTCCATTATTACATACATATGCATATGTAGCCCACGTAAGTGATACTTTGGGATGTTTTCATCGATATATAGAATAAAACTCATGTGTTTGGTCGTTTTTATACATTTTTCACTGTTTTAATACAATAAATAATGCAAATTGTCATAATTTGTTATATATATATACCTTGATTACATATATATAATGATAGATGACACCTCGAAAGAAATCAAATCCTTGTAGCCTATGATCTTACGAACAAAATAAGCCCAAATTCGTATTGATTGAGTGAAAATTCGCGGGATGCACGAATTTTGATAATTTTTTCGGTTTCCTAAATCACTGTCGCCAGTTTTCTGCTGCCTTGAGGCACGTAATTGTATTGTGCCGTACCTACCGTGATCCAGGTGCAACTCAACTTTGGTATATTAAATATTAAGATACCGTTTGTTTACCATTACAATTTAAAAATTAGTAAAGTAGCATTTGTCTATTCAGATAAAAAATATATCATGGTAGTTATGAATATGCCAACTAATTTTCTTTTAATATACGTGCATGTTAACAGTTAATAAATCCTTCTCCTAGTGTGCGAATTCGTGATCAGCGACCCCAAAAAAACCCGTACAACAAATTTGGAACAAATCAGTTGATTTTTAACAATTTTGGCCATCTACTATCCGCCATTTCAAATGTTGCAAATCTAACTCTAGATTCGTGATCAGCGACCTTAAGAACCCCTGTACACTATATTGGGAACAAATCGGTTGATTTTTAAAAATTTTGTCCGCCATATTTGATCCGCCATTTTTAATTTGGCAAATCTAACTTCATATTCGTAATCAGCGACCCCAAAAACCCCCGTACACTAAATTTGGTACAAATCGGTTGATTTTTGAAAATTTTGTCGGCCATCTTGGATCCGCCATTTTAAATCTGGCAAATCTAACACATGATTCGTAATTAGCGACCCTAAAAACCCCCCTACATCAAATTTGGTATAAATTGGTTGACTTCAACAACGTTTTTATGTATACACAGTAATGTGACTATCGAAATTCGCTACATATATACATAAAAAACATATATATAAAAAGTCGTCACAGGACTGAGGGAATCGGATCATTGTAGCTGATCCACTTACGAACAAAATAAGCCAAAAATTGATTATTCAGACTCAAAATTCAGCGAACGCACGAATTTTGAGACTTTTTTTCTGTTTTGGCCCCACTGTGCGGTGGCTCGGCTGCGCGCCTGAGCTGCCGAGCACAATTTTTGAGCGTGATTTGAATCCGAGAAGGCGGAAGAATTTTCAATATCTTAGCTTCTATTGGTCCTATTCTCACGTTTGATTTTTTATTAGGGTAGCTTGTCGATTTCTTAATAATAAAGGGGCTTACAGATGCATTTGAGTTATAATCCATTTGGTATTAACAATTTTTATAAACTGACTTAGAAACTTGTTTTTTAAGTTTGGAAATTTTTTTTTCGTATTTCTTGGCTTTTTTTAATATAAAAGATTTTTTGTGATTTAGCCTCCCACCCTATACATTTTTAGTTCCGTAAATTAGTTTTAGTGTGAAAATTTCACAAAGTTTTGAAATTGCCTTTTATGTTTCTTATCGCGTACCTATAAACTCAATTGTTATTGCATTATTTTTAACTTACTAGGGCTTCAGTTTTGCATAAAAGCATATGCATTGAAATAAAAAAAAATTCATAACCGTTTATTGGGGTGGCACTGTGCTATTACTGATCAACGCATAGTTGTTCTTATATATACTATTGGATACACATATAGATATGCGGCAGGAGTACATAAACTATCAAACGTTGATCGATAATAGCCTAGTTCCACCCCAATGAACGGTTATAAATGTTTTTTTATTCAAAGTCTATGCTTTTAGGTATAACTGAAGACTTGGTAAGTTAAAACTAATACAGCAAAGATTGATTAATAGGTACGCGATTAAAAATCATAAAAAAGGCATTGTTAAAATTTTGGGAATTTTTCACTCCACAACTAAGGGTTTTTTAAAAAATTTTACCAAAAATATTTTATGGTTAATATAAGCCAAGAAATATAAAAAAAAAATTGGAACAAAAAAAACAAGTTCTTAAGTTAGTTCATAAAAATTGTTCATAACAATTAGTTTACAACTCAAATGCACAAGTACGCACCTCCATTGTTAATAGATCGACGAGCTATCCCAAACGAAAAAAAAAAACAAAACAGGTGAGTTTGAAACCAATAGAAGCTAATATATTGAAAATTCTTCCACCGTCTTGGATTTAAAGAGACGCGCTCAAAAAATGTGCTCGGCAGCTGAGGCGAGCGGCCGAGCGGGGAAAATCCCCCTCAGTGATCTAGTTCTCGCACTGTATGGAAAAAGTCTCATTATACTTCGTCGTAACGACAATATAGAGAGCCATAAGCAGTTGCAATATGACTTTACGAAAAATATTACTCTTTTACCGTAATATGCTTAAATTTCAGCTCTTAATGTTACGGGAATCGGATTCTCAAATTCTCTAGATTTGTAAAGTACCCTATCAATATTCAATAATGCAGATTTTAGCAATACCAAGGCATGGTAATGAAAACTAGAGATTTTATACATACAATATGTTTTCTATTAAAGTTACTCTTGTACATCTGCTCAGAAGAACAAATTTTCGTGCTTACGAGTAACTTTTCATCCTAAATTATGTATATTGAAATTTATACATATTTTACGCTAATCCTTTCATATGTTTTTTTTTGTCATGCACATTGTGGTGTATGTGAATTTGACTGTGAATCATCGGTACCGCGTAAAGCGTTGTATAATACTAATGTATGTGTTTGGATATACATCTTTATCTTTTCACATCTTAGCTTATAAGTTTGAATAGAATAAATAGTTGGTCTTTAGCCTCAGCCATAAGCAGTTGATTTACCTGGCTCCTCTCCCGTCCCAAGGCCGCTCATCATATAAGTATGTGTATATACATACAATATACATATATATATATACAATACACATTTATTGAAATGTTTTTTATCAAATTTTTATACAGACATGATTTCTTAAATCTGATTTTTAGAGATGTCTGTTTTAGTATTTCCTGTGTATTTTAAATTATACACATTTCTTTGTTATAAATTTTAAATATCTTTTTTAGATATAACATTTCCTGGAGCAAACTTTTATGCATATCTCTTTTCATGCACGCATCAACGCACATACACACCCACACACATACACATGTACATGTATGTACATATATGCATACATGTATATGAATAAGTTGCTTACAATGTCTTTATATAGACATTATTTCTTTAGCCTTCTTTAGCCAAACTCTTACAGATTTGAACAGCAATCCTTTTTTTCATTGAAAAATATTTTTTTGTATATTGTACTATACACATTTAAAAAATTCAATGCATCATATTTGTTTCTGCGATATCAACCTTCCTTGAAGCAAGGCATATTTTGTAGTTGTCTCTAAATCAAAGAAATGTTATTAAAATGAATTTTCGTATATTAACTTTACACAGACATTTTTTTTCAATGCAATAAATATGGCTGTAGATTGTATGGAACCATGTTGAATTAAAAACATTAAAAACGAAAACTAAGCGATTAATAATCAACTAACTAAACTTTTACGGGTGAAAAAGGGGCAGTATTTAAATTATGAATCTCATATGTAGCTGGTGAACTCAGCCTACGGTCGTTGCTGAAACAATCACTGAATCCTAGAAATAAGTGTTTAATTTTGTTTAATAATCTCATTGACCATGTTATGAAATACAGAAACTACTTTTACTTGCCTGTTTATTGGTAAATTATATTATACAGCACTTCATCTTCAATTTTCCAAGCTAGTTATCTCTAAAACAAAATACAAAAGGGTAATCAGTTTGAAGGGATTCTTAATAACTGACAATTTAATTAAAATGCTGCTGTTTATAAATCGTTTAAAACATTTAAAGTGACTTACCTTTGAGGTATTAACATTAATGTTGTAGTTTCTGGTAGAAGCATGGATCTGATAGACATTTTTCTCCAACGTTAAGAGTAGTTGAGTTATAGTGTCCTCGTTGCTTACTCTTTGCGTATTGGGCACGAAAATTTAAATCGTACAAAGGAGTAGTTGGAAGAAGAATGACTTACCGAGCAGCAAGCTTACTTGAACCAATAATCGGAGAGAAGTTTCGGTAGGTCGTTTTTATGATTCGGCAGCCGAGCAGCTTTATTGATTATTGTCGAGATTTACTGAACCGACTGGCCCCTGTTAAACTCCTTAAAGTTCGTGGCCTCCTCGGTCATCTTGAACATGATGCACAGCTTCTTAAGCTTGACCTTCTCGTCGGCAACGTCGTTGATTACTCGTGTGTAAGCCCTGTCGTTCTTCAACATCGACATCAGCTTCAAGTCATTGGTCAGCATGTGGTTGGCGCAGATCTTGTGCACCTGTCACCGAAGCCCCGCTCCGTCTACTTCTCATTCTTGGCCCGAGCGCAGAACAAAATCGTCTCGTTCTCCTTGTCCATTGTCGCGGGAAATTCATCTGGCAGCGGGATGATGGGAACGAAGTCTGGGATAGGATCGTGCTTGGCGTCGCTCGCGTCCGAGGTGCTGTACCTCGAGCCCGTGGACAAGATGCTCGCATTCTGATGGTCTATAACGCTCGTCTTGGCGATCGGCGAGGTCATGGTCAGCGTCTCCGAGAGCGCCGATAAGTTGACAGTCGTAAGTATCGTGAGCTGGGGCAGCATCTGGTAGCTGTGCGTCGCATTGTTCAACTCCTGGTGCCACGCCGAGCCTGTGATGAGCCGAGATGGTGACGCTCGTTGGTGGCATGGAGGACTGCAACGTTGTGGGCAGGATGTCCAAGGTTGTGATGACGACATTCACAGTGGGTCCTGTTTGCAACTGTAAGAAGTCAGCACCAGGATTAAACTTTAGCCTCATAATCAGTGATGCCACAGACGGTACCCAAACGTATGGAATAGTATGAAAAAATATATCTCTATAGTATACTTTAGCATAAGTTTGGGTACCGTCTTTGGAATCACTGCTCATGATAAAAATATTTTGGAAATTCACATTTGAGTTTGCACCTTCAAATTTGTCCTCTAAGAAGCAAAGAAAAAAAGTTAATCTCAATTCTAGTTGGATCATTTGTCCTTTGACCGATGGCAATTGGTTCTTGATAATAATTTGTTCTAACTTTTTTTCATAGCTTTTTAGGAAGACACAAGAAAAGTAATCAAAATTTAAAATTGTAATTTTTCTCCCAAATAATGCTTTTTGAAAGGCCTTTACATACAAGGAAGATAGTTAAATCTTGGTACTAACTGACCGACTAACAGCTGTTAACATGAATAGTAAGAGCCAAGATTAAACTTTTCTCCCGGTATGTGAAGGCTTTTAAGAAAGAATTATTTTGGATTAAAATTGCAATTTGAAATTTTTTATTGTACTTCTTATTTTTTCCTAAAACACTTAGAAAAGAGCTAAGAACAAATTGTCATCGGTCGAACGACAAATAGTCAAACTAGAATTAAGTATAACTTTTGTTCTTAGCTTCTTGAAGGAAAACTATAAAAGTGCAAAATTGCTGAAGATACAAATTCACACATACAAAATATATTTGCAATATGTTTCAATAAATAGAATGAAATTCGAATCCTGGCACTGACCACACACATCTAGAAATATGAATTTTATGTGATAAAAATCTATTACTTGTGATTCTTAATGTATGCAGACAGTACACAAGACATTTTGTCTGAAAAATGAAATGGATCTATCAAGAAAATCAGAGGATCATAAGTAAAACCAGTTGTAAGCACTTGCTAAGTTGTTGATGTGCAGCTTTAGACAAATTTTTATTTATAACATCATTGGCATGGAGCAGGTACTCGTACTGCATCCCTCCAGTTACGATGAATTTGATTAAGTTCGGACGATAAACCAATTTATCTTGTCACCTCCACACTTTGAGGATCTTCAATGACTTTGAAGGCTGCGTGTGTTGTGATACCATCATCGACCATAGGGTAACTACAAAAATATCACACTTTGATAAGGTGATTACAATGTTGTGCTCTACTACTTCAAACTTTATACATATTTTTCTAATAATTTGTCAGCTTGAAATCCGGCAGCCAAATTCTAACTATCTTAGTTAAAACACCTACCTCTTCGTAAGACACTTGATTCTAGATTTGAGTTAATGCATAAATCCTGGAAACTATAAAAAGATCAGCGGATACTGTAGTTTATCGACAGGGTATACACAGACACACAGGTTTTGACCAGTTTAGACGTTGATCAAAGTGTATTGTAAACTGCTCAATTGAAGAATCTTCAATGACGTGTTGTAGGCTGAATATGTTATGGCACCTTGATCAACTTGCAGGGACACGATAACAAACAAATTACACAATCATGAGTCAATCAAAACATGATTCACTGTTGGAGGCTTTGAACTATGGCGGATTGTTTTAAACAAAACCCAGTCCTTGTAGATCAAGCCCTGGATCACAGTTAAAATTTTTTGCAGCATTCCTAAGAACTTCATGAAAAAACAGTAAAGACGTACTGTCAAGTAAATGATTGTAAAAAATCATCAGCATCGGCAAACGCCCGCGCCGTCGCGTCGTGCCGTGCAATATTACTGGCCATCCCGAGGCCGGGTAATCCACAATACACAATACACTTGAGAGTTCAGGTTGGGAAGAACATAGATAAGGGTAACATCTATCTGGCCTGCATCCACAGACACTAGACGGAATTCAGATGTATTACTTGACAAAGTTTCAAGCAAATACTTCAAAACTAACAAAAATTGGTGTATTTTCAGACCAAAAACTTTTACAGTTGTCGTTGAAATACTGGCTTAAAAATTCATTCAATGGTAGATTTTCTCCTTATTTAGTGCCTCAATATTTTGGTTTTGTCAAATTAAGTCTTGTTAAATCAAAATAGTTGAAAAAAATATTTTATTGGTAAGGTAGGGTTCTTATATCATAATTTGAGAATTCAAAGCCCTTAGTAAACAAAGTTACAGCGTTCTTTTAAAAAAAAGCCTATCATCGCTCCTACTGGTCGTATAACAAACTTTTTTTTTTTAAATTCGCGAAAAAATTCCAGCAACATAGTAGAATTTAAATCATTAATTTGTTTTCAAAAATCAAAGACTTATTTATTAATTAATTAGGTTTGAAATCGTTTTCACTGCAAAATATCCACTTATGGCTCAAAAATTGCAATTTTCATGGTTGGATATTAAAGTATATGACTATCAAAGCATGTAAAATCAAGGAGACTAATGTATCATCCTTCAAAAATTTTTCAAACCAAATTTAAATTTGTACATTTTTTAGTTGCAAATTAAATTGTTCAGAAACTATCCCTGGTAGAAAATTATTACAAAAACTGGCTATAAACTCGTTAAAGTGTGAGTGCATACGTGAGATTAACGTGTAAACGAGTTTCTAGCCAGTTATTGTAGTAAAGTTTCTACCAGGGTATCCAGTGAATCATTTTCATTTTTGAACTGCTACTTTTACATGACTTTAACAAAATTTTGGTGGATTTTGAGCATTCTTATCAAATTGCAACTAAAATTATTCAATAAGAACGAAAACGCCGTTTTCTGTGGTTTTTTACTATTTTCGTCTAAACTATCAGTCATAACGAAACCTTTTTTTTTATCTTGTAGGTAATTAACTAGGCTCTAATTTTATACGAGCCGTTTTGGTTGGAATGGAAACAATGTATCACTGGCTTTAGCTTCAGATACTAGCACAAATGGCATTGTTAGGTCCACTTCTGCGATATAAATATCATTAGTACTCACGTTTTTCTCTGTCGATGCTGTTCTTAATGCATATATAGGCACAAGACTTACATAAGTGTAACAGATAAGTCTAGACCATGACTTATTATTGTAATGCAGCCTTAATGCAGCAGCTCACAGCTTATCCTTTTCAATGCCTTGAATTTGGTACGTATCTGGAGATACATACAGGCTGGATGATAAAGCGCAACTTCTGCCTCCAAATTTATAGTATCTGCATTGTCACAGGTAACTAAATGCAAGCAGAATGATATTTTTGTTCGATGCAGCAGCCACGGTGGTAAAAACTGCAACCAAAATTATTGAAACGCTTGTACACACGTATTGTCTGCAGCCATGAAAAATCTATAAGTAGAAGTCAGAAAACTCATAGCTTGTATAGCATAGGATCAACTGACCGTTTTCCTTACCCAATGGCCAGCGACGGCTTCGACTCGGTATCCTCGGCAACGATGGCGAATATCCGGCTAACACTCGCGTGTGATACGTGAATCATCATTCAATCACAACAAATGTAGAAATCGGGGTAAAATCCCCACACGAACGGCTTCAGTTACTGAGTCTCATGTCAAAACAAAAATATTTGTTACAAATATAATCTACGTGTATTGCTGATTGCTGATGCTGCCAGTGCCAGACTGCCAGTTGCCCCACTCAAGCACTTTACACTACGACTACCATTCTGTCCTTTATACCAAAAATAATGAACAAATTATATCTGAATGGCATAGTATTATTGCAGGATATAGTAAGATTTCTCTCGTTCATTCATTGCCTATTAACGTCCCGTATTCTAAGAAAACAGAAAAATATAACACAAGTCAGTCAAAAGCAGCGCCCTCACCAATTTTGGAGCGAATACTTAGTTTATTACTTTTACACTTTTTAGTAAATATGAACGTTTTATGACCAGAGCAACCCTTGTAATCGAATAATTTACTATTGTCTAAAGTTTCACGAAGTTTTTTTCAGTGACATAAGAGTCAGTGGCGTACAGTGACGTACGGAATCCAAAATGATAACTAAGTAGGTAAAAATAACCATCCGGACAAGCCTTAACGTTTTTACTCATTAAATATGATTTATATTTTTTTTAAAACGAGTCAATAGTCATTTTATGAAAAAAAAACAATAACACAATAATTTTACACATTACTTATTAAAATATTACGTGTACCGAATATAATAGTGTTACATACGTTAGGTTTATTGATTTGCCTAATAGTAAGCATCATCAAAAATACCAGCATAAAATCAGTAAGTCTATCTTCACAATTCATATGGTTGGTAAGTGAAGTGTTCAATAAAATAAAAAAAAATGCCTGAAATAAATTTGAGTTGCGCAGAGGTGCACAGTGCAGTCAATTCCCAAAAAGCTGTCCAATATTTGAAAAGAAAGTTTCTAGATATGGCTTTTTCATTATTAAAATGACTAAAGGGATACTTTAAGAAGTACAAGCCGTTCACAGTAACATCTTTTACCCTAAGTCCATTCTATACTTCCAGTCGAAATGTGGCCTCTACCCAAGCAAAACATTAATTTAAATACAAGGGGAACATTTATGAACGTTTGGAAGTTCTTGAAGTAGAGTAAATCTTACAAAACCAAAAAAAATCTACGTCTGATGATTTTGTAAGTATAAATGATGTAACAGAAATTTTTTCTATAAATAGAAGTGTAAGGGTATTTTTTTCGATTTTTTCTAACGAAATTCAAGTTATTAAATGAAACAGTGATAACATCGAAGTTTATTCAGAAAGGTTCTATCTACTAAATGAAATAAAATTTTTCTGCACCTATTTTCTACTTGAATGTTGATAAATATAATTTTTTTTCATAAAATAGAATATTTGATAACAAAATTACTATAATAAATAAGAAAGTAAAGAAAAGCAGCGTGAAAATACAAACATTAACAGAAAAAAGAAATAAAAATGGAGCGCTGACAAAGAAGGTTATAACTATATATGTATAGTACAAGGAAGACAGAGAACAGAAAACAGAGAGAGACAGAAAGGGGTGGGGGTATGCACAGCAAGAAGGGGATCTACTTACATAGGTAGGTAACTTTCTATACGATTTGACCGTGCTTGTGTGTCTGTGCTATATATCTAAACCGGACAAGAACTAAAAATATATCCATATTGTAAGTATACATCGTAGTAGACGTAGATGTTCGAAAAATGAATTATTACACAAGGAAGTAGGTAAGTCGCGTATTATCGCAGTCTAGCACTCGGAGCTGCTACAAAATTACACTGTGATTATTATCAAGGAAATGTGTGCGCGCTCCTTTCTTCTCCTCACTCAAATGGCCGCAGGTCATTTCAAACTCTACATTGTCTGCCATTTCCGTCATTATTTCTGAAAAAATACACATTTAAGTAAAAATATTAAAATTATGGAATACAATTTTCTTTCATTCTTCTATAAAATCCAAAGTACATTTAACCTAAATTTAATCGTAATTGTTAAATGGGGCTGCGATGGTACTACAGGCCCCATCGAATACAAGCACAAGCTCTATGAAAACATCGTGAGTGACGAAAGTATTTTTTTTTAACTCTCTAGTCCCATTACAACTCGTATGCAGAGACCCTAAGAAGAAGGAAACTTCTATGGTCTGGAAAAATCCAAGGCCGTCATCACCAAAATACTGTCAGTATATTGTAATTCAATGTGTGAGAGAATCGGTGGAATCGTCCAAAAAAACAATCAATGACATAAAACAACAGTTCAAGGATCTAAATCCATGTGAAACTACTGTTGATGAAAAAACCGTATGTGTGGCATGTAATTTTACTTTAACAATGGTAGATACAAACGTATGCAATTTATTGATAGATTCAACATCTGCGATGTGTTATTATCCATGCGATTGTACATAAAAAAATTTCAACGATATAGATGCAATGCTAAATAAAAAATTATGTACAGGTAACTTGAGATTTGGCCTTTCACCTTTACATTGCTGGATTCGGTGCTTCAAATTTTTATTACATTTGTCGTACAAATCAAAAAACGAGAAGTGGCAGGCTGGTACGATACAGAAAAAAACGTAGGTTGAAGAAAGGAAAAATAAAATACAAGCTGCTTTCGAAAAGAGCTAGGCTTTAATATTGATAAATAGAAAGCTGGAAGTGGAACTTCGAACGATGGTAACGCTGCTTGTCATTTGTTTCAAAAGTACCAAAAATCCGCGAAAACAACTGGAATTGATAGGGATATTATACATCGTTTTTATATAATATTGCAAGCCTTTTTAAGTGGACATAAAATAAATGTGGACGATTTCCAGCGGTATGGTGTGGAATCAGCTAAACGAATTGTAAAAATTAATAATCGGGAATCGTGTGCCTTTTTTAGTGCAAAATTTATTAATTTATAGCCCAGAAATCATACAACATTCAGTGCTACCTATTTGTCAACTGCTAAAAGATACGCAGGAGGCCTACAATGGATTTTACTCAGTCTATCGACTGAGCTTTGCTAAAAAAAATTATCGTAAAAAATGGAGGATATTAAATATTTTTAAGAACTTCTGACCCACAAATTTCCAGTTTCAGAAACTGACATTAAAAATTCAAATCTTTATCTGCAGAAGTGGTTAATTTATTATCGTCTTCGTGTGTCAATAGAGAATAAGAAAAACAAGAAAGTATTGACAGCAGCTCAGCCTCTGAGTCGGAGACAGATGAAGATGCTTAAGGTCGATGTATCAATAGTCGATCACTTAAGCAGACGGAATGTTTCAAAAGTCGATCACTTACATTTAAGGCCCTAACTTTTTTTTAAATCCATTTATCGTCGGGTCAGCGCAATAAAGAGTCTCGCCAGAGTCAATGGCAAGCGAGGGTCTTTTCAAACTCGGAGGCAAGAAAGAGCTTTTTCAAATAATACTTTTTTTCCTTTGATTTTAAGTTGGTACTACGATGGTGATATATACACATATGTGTGCACACACCTATCTATTTCTATTTAGTGTTACCAAAAATGCATATTATGATGCAGTCATGAAATAAGTACAGATTTAAGATAGATTGGATGTATATAATATGTAATACTTCGTACGCATCAGTTGGATAAAGAAATGGAGAAATTCTAAGGTAAATTATTATTCGTACAATAATTGTATATGCTCACTGGCAACCATATTCTTGATAATAACAAACTATGCTAGTTAATATATGTCATATCAGCTTTACTTAAGTATTAAGATCTTGTAATTGCATCATAAACTGAATTTTCGGTAACACTAAGTCAAAATAGATAGGTGCGTGCACATATTGGTGGCTCATACAAAGAAAAACTTAGTACAAGCTTGGACGAAAAAAAACCTAGAGTACGAGATAAGACGAATACTATACTGCGAAATTGTGGTTAGAAGAAAAAAAGTTTTGCTGGCCGTGTTGGGACGAAGATAGGCTTTTGATATGTGCGTTTGGACGAAGAAAAACTCAGCGCACTAGGTCAGACAAAGACTAGCTTTGCGAGCGGTGTTGGTACGAAGACAAACTTTGCAGTGCGCTCTCGGACAAAAAAAAACTCAACAGACCAAGTGAAGTGCTATATGGGCAAACACGCAAAAACCTAGTTAAGGCCACGAAATTAATAAAAATAATTAAATCCAAGCAGCCGATCTCTAAAGACCCAATACGCTCTAGTGTCTGCATTTTTGTTTATTTAAATAACGAACAGCTGATCCCCAGTAACCCGGTACAACCGACTGCCAGCACTTTTCTTATCGAAAAAATTTATTATATTTTGATCAGTCAATCCCCAGAGACCCAATACGCTCGACTGTCTGCATTTTGGTTAATTAATTGAATTATTTAAACAACAAACAGCTAATCACCAGTAACACAGTACGACCGACAGTCTGCACTTTTCTTATCCAAAAAATTAATTAAATACCAAGTGCCACGTGATGGCTCTGTTAGTAGCATGTCTGCCTGCAGATCTTGACGTTACGATCATATAACTCCTCAATTTTCGTACAAGACAAGGTAGCTCCAACGCCACAGCCGTACGTATTCGGGCACCTATCACGAAGCTAAGTTCCACTCGCCAATACTGAAAAAAAACTGATCAAATCAGGCCCACAAAATTCATAAATGTTCCTCAGAGTAGCTACGTTCTCATAGTTTTTTTTCCAAAAGTCGTTAATTTGGATGGCGTGCCAGAAAAAAATCCCAACCTTAAAAACACAACCCCGATCGATAACGGTGTATTACACATTTTAGAAAATCAAAGATTTTTTACTAATATATTATATGATAACTCTTCAAGAATGTAGGTACAACATTTTAGATCAAAATGTTGAAAGGAAAATTTAAGAAGCAATTTAGTGAATAAGTACTGAGCCGCGGCGCGCTTCTGCACGTGTTTCGTGTTGTTTTTGTTTACAAAATCGTTTATTACTCGAGAAAATGGCTGATTACCTTGGTGCCCTGAAGAGCTAATCTATTTAGAATTTCATGAGCTTCAAGGCTATATATGCTGCTTGTGACGAAGAAAGTGCTGAAACTCTTTATTTTTGATGCACTGTGCGCCATTTCGTTGAGCGGACTACCACTGGGCTGAGTGAGCTACATTAACCTTGTAACTCCGGGGACAGCGAGTGAATAATATAATATTTAAATGAATTATTAATTGAATAATAACATAACCTAAATCCCTAGCTTCTTAACCTGGTAACTCGGGGGATAGCAAGTCGATAACATAATAAGCAAATAAATTATTGTAAAAAAAACTAGATATCCTAAAACTTTATCTTTTTAAAACAGTTGCACGGAGAACAGCGAGTTATTATCATATTAATTAAATCAAAATAGCTAGGGATGTAGGTGCCGTTGCTATTTGAATATTTTTCTGAAGTCAAGTACCATAATCTTGCTATCCCCCGAGTTATTGGGTTAGAAAGCTTGGGATTTAGGTTATGTTGGTATTAAATCATGAATTAGTTTTCTTATTAGATTATTTACTCTCTGTCCCTCGGTTTACTGTGTTAAAAATCTTGAGAGTCAGGTTATAATGTTATTTGATCATTAATTTATTTACTCATCATATTATCAACTCGCTGTCGCCCGGGTTACCAGGTTACGAAGCTTGGGATTTAGGTTATGCTGCTGTTTAATCAGTAATTTATTTACTTGTTATGTTAATAAGTCACTGTCGCCCATGTAACTATGTTAAAAAGCTTGGGATTTAGGTTATATTGCTGTTTAACCAGTAATGTATTTACTTGCTTTATTATTAACTCGCTGTCCCCCGGGTTACTGGGTTAAAAAGCTTGGGATAAGTGCAGGCAGTCGGTTGTACCGGGTTACTAGGTATTAGCTGTTCGTTATTTAAATAAACAAAAATGCAGACAGTAGAGCTTATCGGGTCACTGGGAATTGACTGCTTGGGATTTAATTTATTTTATTAATTTTGTAGCTGTAACTGGGTTTTTGCGTTTTTTCCCATATAGCACTTGACTTGGTCTGCTGAGTTTTTTTTTGTTCGAGCGCGCATTGCAAAGTTTGTCTTCGTACCAACACGACTTGTAAAGCTTGTCGTCGTCCGACTTCGTCTGCTAAGTTTTTCTTCGTCCAAGCGCGCGCTGCAAAGTTTGTTTTCGTTCGAGCGCTGGTAGGTAAGTTAGTATTCGGCTAATCTTTTTGCATACACTTTTCTTCGTACGAGCCACCGATATATGTATTTATAACCATCTAAGTACCAACTTAAAATCAAAGGAAAAAAAAACATTATTTGAAAAAGCTCTTACTTGCCTCCGAGTTTGAAGAGGCTCTCGCTTGCTCGGAAATCTGAAACAGCTCTTTCTTGCCTCCGAGTTTGAAAAGGCCCTTGCTTGCCATTGACTCTGACGAGACTCTTTATTGCGCTGACCCGACGGTATGCAGTCGTTGATTTGTATTTAAAAAATTATTATTTAGTGCGTCAATAACGTTTGACGTATATTTGAAAGATTTTTGTAGGAATAATTTGTGCCACGTTATAAAATTTGGTTGTTGCTGTCGCACATTTATTTATAAGTACTAAATTTTCTGATCATTACAGAATTTTAAAATTTTTTTGCATCATCTGACCTTCTATTGGATCCGTTATTTTTAATTTTGCAATTCTGACAGCAGACTCGTGATCAGCGATCTTAAAATATCACGGAAGTGATATGTAACTCAAATATGTAAAAAAATGCAGTAATTTATACAAGGGGTGGTCAATAAGGGGCGAAGGATGTAAATTTATGTATATTTGACATCAAATTTGTAATCAGCGACCCCAAAAATCTCCTAGTGTACATTTTTAAGAGAATTACTCAAATTTTAGAAGAGCTTAGGAGCGATCGGCCACACTGGAAGGCGTACAGTTTCGCTTGCTGTGGAAAAAAAAGTATGTTTTTTGTCCTAAACCTTGTTGGTTTTGATGTATCTGTTACTATTTTGCTGCTGTTTGTTGCCGATGCCACGGTTTCAAATATATCTTGTTATGTCTTTAACACACTTTTGGAAAATTCTCTCAAATTTTACTGTTGCGTCTCGGTTTTAATAGTAACATGTTAATTATATATTTTTTCTTGCCTGTTTGGCCATAGTTGAGTTTATGTCTCATGTTTTTTCACATAAATCTCTATCAAATAAATTATCATACATCTGATTATAACATATATAGTGTATCCACCATATAAGTGTCTCCTACACTCTAATCTTGCCTAATTTCTGTTAGTGTATAAATAAGTTCATACATATTTCGATTGTATCGTCATCTACAAGTATCATATCAAGTTTTTTCATTCATTCTGTTTTTTTTGAATCTCAAGTGTTCAAACTATCCTATTTTTTACTAGATAGTATTTGTTCTAGATAATATAAGAAAAACTTGTGTCATACTTTGTTCTTACAATTTTGTATTTTTAACTTATTATTTGAGTTAAAAAATATTTCATTTACATGTTTTTGATTTGGCGTTTTTATATGATCGTCTTAGAACTACTTGTTTCATCGATTAATTTTTGACTCTATAGTTAAATTTTCTTATCTGTTGCATTGCTAATTATACTAATTACCAAATTGATCACTCATCATCCGTGCGCCTGTCTCTTTTTTATGTCTGAATTTCCACACTAACATTCTACGCATACCTTACTTTTTGTAATATCTATCTGTAGTACTTTCATATACATTAAGGGATTTTTTTAAAGTGAATTTTAGCTAACTTCTAAGACCATATAAAACAGAATATTTATAATTTTGCTGGTGTAGCCCTTGTCATAACAACATTTTAAAGTCTCTTAATATATTATTATGAACTCGATCTTACGTCCATGTATGTACGATTCCTTCACAAATCGAACACTTGTTTACCAACACATCTCCAATTTGGCTCAAACTTTTTTCATGGTCTCTTTTAACGAAAAATAAGAGATATGTGTCCCAGCTTTTGGTTTTTTCCGCATATTTTTAATGGTAGCCGACCTTTTTCACGAATCCAATATCACGAATGACCTATTTCACGAATGTCTTTTTTCACGAAAACCAGCGTCACGAATAACAATTTCACGAATGCCTGTATCACGAAACCAATTTTACGAATGACCTATTTCACGAATATCTTTTTTCACAGTTGAAAAGTGTGAATTTTCCGGCTTGTTTCGTTAATCTCAAATGAAATATTTTTCGCATGACCCGCAAATATACGTTTTTACATTTGGCATAGCTCACAGGTTCTGTTTGCTTTGTTTTTTAATACGATTACGAAATGAGTAAAATCACGGTACTCGGTAGTAAATTAACGATTGATGGATTCATTTATCATAAATCGCGGGATATATGTGGAAAGAACAAAACATGTTGGGATTGCACTCGCTTACGAAAGAAAAAGTGCAGTGCTCGGGCTATTACTTCTCTTGCGCAAGATGGTGAAACACCAGAAGTCTTTAAGGATCCGCAACATGTGCCTCATAGCCATCCACCAGACTCAGACGAATTTAAGGCGGAACTCATAAAATATCGCACGAAAAAAGAAGCTGAAAACCACCCAGACCGCCCTCCGTCACGCATCGTTCAAGACCAGATTCAAAATCATTCACACCGCGTTCTCGCTTGCTTGCCGGGGCACGAAAATATTAAAAGAACTATTCGCAAGGCACGGTGCCGACTGCTATCTCCAAATTCAAAAACTTTAAATGAATTACAAGAATTGCCTGCTACGTTCAAGAATACTGTCACTGGAGAAACATTTTTAATCTACGATTCGCAAGACGATGATGATTACGATGGTGGAAGAATTTTGGTATTTGCAACCAAACGCAATTTAGAATTATTAGCGGAATCGAACATTTGGTTTGTTGACGGAACCTTTAAGGTAATTTGCACCACGATTTCACGTTTTGCAATACGCTTACTATTCGCCCTTCACAGTATTGTTTTTTAAATTCACGACTTTTATTGTAGGTTTGTCCAGCAATCTTCACTCAGCCTTTCACCGTCCACGGTCTAGTAAAAGGGAATATTAATTTTGCTGCTCCACCTCTCGTCTATGCATTACTCACGTCGAAAGAAACAGCACAATATGCAGCAGTTTTACGCGCCATACAATCTGCAGCTCACAAGTATCGTATTATTGGGTGTTCACCTCGGAAGATCATGGCTGACTTTGAAAGAGCGATTCTTACTGCTTGTTACTGCTTGTTATGAAGTTTTAGAGGGCGTCGCTCTCAGCTGCTGTTTCTTTCATTTGGGCCAGTCCCTTTATCGACGAATACAGAAAGAGGGTTTGCAGCAAGCGTATCAAGATCCTAAAGATAAAGATGTGAGAAATACTACACACATGTTGTTACATTTTCCGAAAGCTCCGTGAAACTGCTGACGAAGCTCTTCTTTCCGTTTTTCAATACTTTGAGGTAAACTACATTGGCATACCTGCACGTGGAAGAAGGACTGCAGTTCCTGCTAAATATCCTCCATTACTATGGAACCAAC
>JAPYYV010000883.1:0-31239 GCA_030522625.1 Copidosoma aretas
CAATGGATTTGTTCAAGGAAGAGAATAAGCCTAAAAAATTAAAAATCAGATGTAAATTGAAAAAAATTAAGGTAATTTATTGATTTTTTTTTCGAGCTTCAGTATGTGAAGAATTTAACAACAAAATTTTATTTAAAAAATCGCATGATATTTTGAAAAGCGACATTATTGTCAGGTCAAATGACACTTCTCAAGACTTTAAATAAACATTTATGATAAAATATTCAAAATATGGGCTACATAGGGGTGATGAGCAACCTTAAAGTACTTTGGGCTCTCACTTTCCGCCCGAATGGTAGAAACAGTAGTTTTCGTACAAGATTGGAAAAGCTTTAATTTGCGAACCGACAGATTTATGGCACGAGCCGTAGGCGAGGGACGTAACGAGGTTCGTCAGGAAGCCTTTACGATCAAGTTACGAATGCTATTTTTCCCACCGAGGGTGTACCAGGGTTCCAAAAAGGCTTGAGGTAGGAAAAAACATAAAAGAGCTCAAGAAGGGGGTGAAAGAAAACGCAAGAAAAAAAAAAGGAAAGAAAGTGACTGTTTGGTGGAGAAATTAGAAATATTAAGAAAGAAAATCAAGAGGAAAGAGAGAATAAAGAAGTCCTGAAATAACGATTTAAAGTAAAAAGTATAAGGAGTATGAATTGTTAAAAAATGTTTAGCGGTTGAAGATTTCTCGATGTGAACATCCCATTAATAAAAGAAAAGTTTAAGATACATATGTGATCAACAAAAAAAAAAGAGTAGTTAAGTATAAGAGAATATTAGCCATAACATTACAAAAATAGAAAGTTTTTAAATTAACAATGACCTGACAATAAAGGGAAATAAATGTAGAAAGAGGCTGTGAGATTAACAAAGGAAGATACAAACAAAAGTAAACAGGTCAAAGCGAGGTCAAAGTCTTGGAGCGTACAATATGTGAGAATATGTTTTTAGCAATAGAGAGAGTGCTTCTCTGAGGAGAAAAATTTTAGTGTGGGAGTGGACTTTACAATCACGAATCGAAAGTATAATCGACTACTCTTCAAAAATAAACCAAACGTTTACCTCATACAAATGCATTTAAAAATAATAATGATAATAATTCAACAATTTTTTACTATACTGCGCCAAAAGGAGAAACTTTCCTCCCGCGAAGCGGAAAGAAAATTCCGCCTTCCGGCGCAGGATTGGTGAGAAATCGTGTACAACCCACGGGAAGAAACGAAGAAAGCCTCCTTATTTTTCTTCTCTAGGTGAGTAATATACTATTACAAGGATATAAAAAAACTACAACTGGTTTATTCAAACATGTTAATAAAAAAAGATGTTAGACTATATAAAAAGTATTCGTATTTTAAAGAAACTTGAAGTCGATAAACTTTGGACTATTTATCATCTCCTTGGACATTCAGCTGTTCATTGTGTTCGGTTTAGTGATCCAGGGTGCCCTGGGTAACCCTCGTGCTGTGTGGAAATGTATATCCATAACTACAGATCTGGCAGAAATTTAGGTATACATTTCCTTAGCACTAGAGTTACCGGGTCGCTCCGGAATCGCTAAACCAAACAAAACTAATTTAAATTAGTCTAGATTTCTTTTCATCATCTTGTACAGGATTTTTTTCTACTTTTTTATACCACAAATTAATAAATAAAATAGTGCAGCTAGATTTTATGTATTGATACGTTTCCCAGAACATGAGAAACCGAATATGATAATTGTTTAATGGAGGTAAATAGTCATGAGTAATTATATTGCAAACCGTAGTCAGTAGTAATTGTAGTTGGTACATATAGAGATAGTTTTGTGGTGATAAAGTTTCTTTGATCGACTGCTATTGTCTAACAAATATTAACTTCAATTTCGGGGCTCTCATTCGTATCTTACAATTTTGTTGAATACGAGGGGGAAGGAGGGGGGCGGAAACATGTTATTTGTGTATTTTTTGGTATTTTTTATCCCGTAGAGTTAATTATATCTCTCTATTTCGCACACGTTTATTATGTCAAAAAGCGTATGAAAGCGTTTACAGTAAATATGTGTAAATGACAAAACGCTTTTAAATCCCATCGTTTTTCCATACTCTCCGTAACTTCCATTAAGGTAAAACGGCCATATGGTATATTGAGTCCATAAAAGAAAAAAAGAAAAAAATGAACCTATTTGGTGCAGATGTTGAAAGATAGGAATATTAAAGTTTGTTTGTTCGAATACCATCGACCTTTTCATACTTACAATTGCATCAATTTAATCGCAGTCATTTCTATTTTAGAACTCAATTGAATAGATAAGGCGAAAGGGTGGTATAAGCTCATTTTTCCGGTTTTTCTCATCACATTAGGTTACTGTTGACCCTCTTCAAGTTTATAACACAAATAATGTATATCTGCGGTACAAGCGTCTACGGCAAAGATCGATACTTATAGTCATATTGGCGAGTTCCGTCAACAGTTTCGGATGAAAAGCTTCGGAATCCTATGCCCTCTTACGATACTCTTTAAAAATTGCACCGAAATAAAAAAGTCAAGACTCTTTGGACAATAAAATTGGAAAATTTAATCTGTACTAAATGTACAGTGGTACCGAAAACTCGTGATTTGATGGTTGTTTCGACAGCTATTGCCCATTCCGCATTTGTATAAAAACCCAATTTCAAGTACGAGCAATGCTCGCCAGAGAGTCCTACTACGCCACCCAAATGAACCGGTACTTTCTGACGCCGATCGGCATATGGCCGACCGATGCCGACGCCTCGCTCACCACGCGAATCTCGCGCCAACTGTCGATTCTCGCGTGTTACGGGCTGATCGGTTTCCTGCTCATCCCCTGCGCGCTCCACACCTTCCTCGAAGAGCCCAACCCGGCAATTAAACTCAAGCTCATCGGACCCATGAGCTTCATTCTCATGGCCATCGGCAAGTACTGCTCCTTGGTCGGCGGTATCAAGGAGATCGGCGCCTGCTTCCAGCACGTCGAGGAGGACTGGAAGATTTACCGGGCCCTCAACGCTCACGTAAACTCTCGCCTCACGATGATCCAACTTCCTCGGAAGCTCAGGAGTAAGTAAAAGTAGGTACTACTATCGTTTATTGTTCCATGTACAGGAAGAACTGGAGCTGATGCGAAAGAATGCCAAGCTCGGGAGATTCCTGGCCCTCCTGTGCGCGGCTTTTATGTACGGCGGTGGATTCTTCTACCACACGATAATGCCCCTGTCGTCGGGGAGGATAGCCACGACCGATCTCACCGAGCAGCTGCGCCAATTCGAGGCCAAGAACAGCACACACTTGGTCGATTCTTCTTTGCATGGTAATTGCGCGGGGAGATAAGTTAGAGAGGAATTTTCACTGCAAAAGCAAAGGTAAAGTTGCGAGCGACGGATCTTAATGGTGATTTTTAACGTCTAGCTTCGTGGTGATTTTTGTGCAGCAGAAAAATTTATCTCAGTTTGATGTACCATTGCGCAGCTATGGTAATTTTTCCCCCGATTGAGGAGAGAGCTGACTTCGAGAGCCGGTGGTGTGTCGATAATACAGATGTACTTACTTTATTAGTAACCGTAATCAGTGTATAAAGTAAGAATCTATTATCTTTCCTCGATCGGGGGAAAAATTACCGTATAACTTTACGGTAAACAGTATAGCCGAGGTGAATTTTTTGCTACAAACAAAAAAATTACCGAGAGGCTACGGGAATATTCGGCGGTCACAACTTTACCGTCCCTTTGACGGTAAACGTTCCTGGAATTTTTTCTCCGAGCAACGACGTAAAGAACAAAAAAAAAAACAATTATAATCATAAATTTATTCGGATTTTCCTACACAGGGCCACGAGCCCTGACCTACCCGATTTACAGGAAACTGATGAACGTCGACGAGAGTCCGATTTACGAGATCGTTTTCGCAATTCAGTTCATGTCGGGCTTTGTGCTCTACACGATAACTATCGCCGCGTGCAGTTTGGCGGCGGTCTTTGTTGTTCACATCTGCGGGCAGCTGGAGATTGTCATGGGACTTATAAAAAATTTCGTCAATGACAAAAATCGCTCGGCAGCGGGAAGCGATCGGAAAATAGCAGAGATCGTCAAGCGCCATCTGAGGGCTCTTGAGTAGAGTATCGTTGCATTGAGAAGAGATTTATCGGTAAATGAATACGATAAACACGACTTGACGATGAAATTTGGTTTCAGATTTGCCAACAGGGTTGAAAGGAATCTCAACATCATCTGCTTCGTAGAGTTCGTTGGTTGCACAATGAACATTTGCTTTTTGGGATACTACTGCATAGCAGTGAGTAATGTAGATTCAATAATGAAAACTTAATTTTTGGTACTAATTACATTATTTTTATTTCGTAAGGAGTGGGAGAGAAGGGAAGCCATCAGCATTATTACGTACTTCGTACTGTTAATATCTTTTACTTTCAACATTCTGATATTTTGCCTGATTGGGGAACTGATCATGAATGCGGTAAATTGACATAAAAATTTGAATCTACATAATTAAAGCTTGATGCCTAAGTGGTTCTTATAGCCGATGTATGTGAACGACCTCACTATAATTTTTTTAAATCTACATATTGAGAGTAGGCATCTGGAAAAATGTCAGAAAATTGTTAAAATTAATTTTTGGGGACAAATTTAATGTATGAATAACTTTTCAAATGAGCAATTTACGATAACATCACAGCAAAATTTTTTTTGAACAAGACAAGAAACCAAAAAATATCTCATAAAAAAAAACTGTTTTGTTTAACAATTGTTTACTGCAATTTTACTCTGACATTTTTCCAAAGGTTTACGTTTGAAATTCGTGGTACTCAGCGAATCAGAATACGTTTGCACAGAGCCGTGTACATCCATCGTCTTTGAGATCCTCAATGTTCCCTTGACTCTATACTGTTTGATGAGTGAAAAATAAGAATTAAATATTTCAATAGTGCAAAAAGGTGGGCGAGGTCACGTACGCAGTTGACTGGCACACGCTGCCCCGTAAAAACGCCCTGGATTTGATTATGATAATCATTATAACGAATCAACGGCCGGCAAAAATTACCGCTGGCAAGATGGTGAACTTGACGATAAGTAGTTTTTGTAATGTAAGATTTGTGAAATTGCACGCTGGGAATATATAGGTCATTTCACGAAAAACGGGATATTTTGGTGTGTAAACTAGGATTTTCTAAATTTATTTAGCGTTTAGAATTATTTTATTAATTTTTCTACGTCATGTGAGGTCCAAACCAGCTGGAATCGTTCGGGCCCGGCTCTACAGTCATTTTTAGAAAACACATGTTAATTTAAATGGGATTATTGATAAACTTCAAAAAAGCATTACGGTAATGCCATTTTATCCTATTTTTTCCATCTTACAGCCACGCCAAAAATTTTTTTGACTTGATTTCAAAAGGTCTATCAAGAGAAAATTAGTTGACACTGATCCAAAAAATTCAACTAAAAATAATAAAATGCGTTATATATAAACATAGGCTTCATCAAATATTGCAGTTTTTGTAAAATGGCTCGAACACGTTATTGAAAACTACTCTGTTTAAGTTTCGAGTGTTGGCAATGCTGTTACATTGGTCTTCAATTATTCGGCAATGTTTATTGATTTATTCATGTGTACATTGTACGATAAAATAACTAAATCAAAAGACATTATTACATAACTTATTATTGTATTACATTACATGCGTATACGTTATTAAAAACTACTCTATTTCAGTTTCAACTGTAAGATAAGTCTACTTACGAAATATAATCTCCCAATTTCTTACTCTGTTGTTGATCGCTTACTGGTCAGTATAATACGTGTTCACTCGACGAATGACTAAATCACACTGTTATCAAAGCATCTGATGAGTTGCGCAGCTTGTTGCGCAGTATAGAGTGCGCAGATCAGCTAGGTCAGTGACTCTGCTGACTCACTCCAATCTGCTGACTAAGCTCACCCGATGTATTGTTGACAGTGTGATCTAGTCATTCGTCGAGTGAACACGTATTATACGGAGCAATGAGCAATCAACAACGGGGTAAGAAATAAGGAGATTATATTTTGTGAGTAGACTTATCTTACAATTAAAACTTAAATAGAGTAGTTTTTATACAACATATACGTATACAATGTAACTATGCAATATAATAAGTAATACAAGGAACACAAGTTTACTACATATATAAATGAATCATTTCACGAAAAACGGGATATTTATGCGTGTAAAATGGGATTTTCAAAATTTAGTGTTTAGATTTATTTGTTATTTTTTCTATGATATGTAAGGTCCAAACTGGCTGTAAACTTTTGGGCCTGGCTCTATTGTTATTTTTCGGAAATACATTGTAATTTAAATGGAATTTTTTTAAAAAATTTAAATTTTTAATTCTAAAAAAGAATTACGGTAATGACAGACCTGTAATGGTACTTTTTTAGCAATTCTGAAGTCCCAAATAGAAATTTTTCAATTAAATCTAGTTTGGTAAATGTGCACACCAGAAGCCTTCGTGCACTATCGTCACCCAATGGATAATTTTAAATACCTCAAAAGTTAGGGGCATTATGGTAATGTTCGCTTATTTTAGCCAGCAGAACTGTCTATATTCACGATGACACTACGAGTAGCCGCATTCGAATTTCTAGTAGGAAAAAATTGATCAATATGCTTGTTCGATCTACTATACAAAATGTAAAAATCCAAAATCCAAAGAATGGACCACTTGGCCCTAGTAAATCATTTGTCTCGAGCAATTCAAAAGTATTAAAACTAAGCTTCACAATTGGAACGCCATGTATAGGCTTTCAAAAATTTTTGATGTCCTTAAACACTTATTAATAACTAATTATTGGAAAATACATCTTGAAAAAATGAAAACGTTAACATAATATATGCAGTATAAGCGGCTAAAAATGAGATTTTGAAATGCTTCGCATTACGGTAATGACTTTATAGCCTGTTTTTTCATCCTACCACCACGCAAAATATTTTTTTTATTTTTTTTCAAAAAGACTATCTAGAGAAAATTAATTTACACTGTTTATTAAAAGTTTTGGCTCAAAATAGTAAAATGCATTGTTTGTAAACATAGACTTCGTGAAATACCGCAGTTTTTGTGAAATGACCCACATACATAGATTATCTTAGTTAAAAACTGTGGTATATGCTTCTTTCAGGTTCTAAAATCAGCTGCAACTTATTTGAACTTATTGAGAACAGTGATGTTATAAAAAAAAATAAGATCGACGAATTAATGGTATGTTATGCATATCAAGTGCGCAAAAACCAGAGACTGTCGGTATAGAGGAAGAAGGCGGCTATTTCGATTCAGCGAATAAAAAGGGGGGCTATCTTTAAAACGTAAAAAAGGGGGGTATCTCGCTTGAATCATGAAAAAGGGAGCTATTTTAGTGGGTTTATGAAAAAGGATACAACCTAGTATATGATTTTACTGAAAATATGTAAGTTCTAGGATTTTCAAGTTTTAGAAGGGAAGCGTCAATGTAAAACTGGTTTACTTGAAAACTTGACAATTTTAGAACTGATGAATTTTTAGTAAAATTATCCAGCTCCCTTTTTCGTTCATCAAGCGAGATAGCCCACTTTCTCGCAAATTGTTCATGAGCCCTTTTTGAGTCACGTTTCAAAGATGGATGGCCACCTTTTTAGTCGCTGAATCGAGATAAAGGTTCCTCTACACCGACGAGAAAACGTTCCCACTCGCCTAATAATTATCGCTCGCACAAGTGCTACGAGTATGAATTTTAATAAAAGCAATGCAAAAAATTCAATTGATTTTTATAATCTTAATTTCTACGCACTCACTGTGACGGTAATAAACGATTACATTATGCACAAAGCTGAAATTTACAGATCTTTTGAATTTCTTTCGAAACCAACATACTTGAATTAGTTTAATGCAACGTTCTGGAAAAAGAAGAGTTGATCAACGAGGCACACTCTTACATTCTTAACTGTTAAAATAATAGATGGAGCATGATACCAGCGAGATTGAATGTAAATAATTCGCGTAACAGAAAATAAACGTATTTTTTCGTTTTTGGCGTTCAGAACCAGCCCTATACATAAGTACCCTATCTATCTAGACCAAGAGATAGCAAAACACAATTTACCCAAACGTACCCTAAGGTTCTGGCTCTGTTGCACTTCAAATGCAAGTTTAAATACAAAAACGTGAAACAAGTACTCAATAAAATTACTAAGTAGTTTTTTTTTTTTCTGATGACAAAATTAATCATTAACAAAGCAACTAATGCCAGTTTTATGGGTAACCACCGCCATCTGTATCAAGTATCACGTACTGGTGCCTACAAAGTAATCTGATATTCCTTTCCATATCGTAAAATACATGAATACACTTCCGTAACACAAAAATGAAATGTTCATTAATAGTATTCTTATTACAGCAATGAAAATATGACAACACAATTGTTGAGGTACTTATCATAGTTTATGTTAATATATTGTACTCACTGAAGATGTAATTCTTGATTCTCATCATTTCAACCTCAAAGCACTGTTGTTTTAATTTCCAGACGAAAAATTACATTTGAGTGTCCGCAATTCAATGATATGATCGAATGAATGCTTTTTGTAACAAGATAGCTCAAACTGTAAGTGCACTGAACGATATGCATGGCTTATGCCGCATAAGTGTCTAGACGATATTCCAAAGAAAAAAATTACTGGTGAATCAATTGTTTACCATTTCAAGTACTATAGTTCTTACCAAACAAAATTTTTAATCAATTACTTACATCCTCGTGGAGAGTGATGATATAAAAACGGACAACGTGTCCAAAACCAAACGTCTTGTCTGCCGCGATTTTCCCGCGAAGCAGAGAGAGAGAGAATTGACTGTCGCCGTGCACAGCACAGACCACGTCGCTGCACAGACAGGCTGCTAGCTGCTGCGCGTTTGCGTATCCCACGTCCGAGCCAGTGAATCGTTGGTGCTAAAAGTAAAGACACTAAAGACAGTAGTGCTGCTCGTCTCGCTGTTCGGAGCAGCAGCAGCAGCTATCGTTGGTGCATTCGGCCAACATGGCGGCTTCCCTGGGACGGTTTTATCGATCTGCCCTCCTCAAGCCGTCGAACGGTTCACTTTACAGTAAGGTAAGTCCTCAGCAGCTGCCGCCGACCGATCATCCCCTGCGACGAGGCCGCGTCCCGGAGACGACGTCCAGGTCGCGCGGCTAACCCCTGACAGATCAGTGCCTTCCAACCTCCTTCGCTTGTGTCTCTCTCTCTCTCTCTCTCTCTCGCGTACGCACTATATACATGTCAGCAACTGCAGGTCCTATCCGTGTCGGCTGCTACGAAGACGACATGCCTGGCATTATATGCACGGGCCTATAAACATGATTAAAGCCCACGGCGTCGTCTTATTTCCCTTGGACTTGTTTTTCTCGCCGCGCCGCGGAACGGGACGACGGCCGTCTGGCGCAGCTGGCCGCGGGCCCGGGGGCCCGAGAGAAGACCCGGGCGTGCTCGTGACTTTTTCGCGGACAGTTATGTAACTTTGCGCGACGCGCGGCGTGCGGGGACTATTTTTTTTCGCGGTGCTCTCGCGCCTCGGAGCACACGCGGTCCGACGTCCGGGGTGCCGTGGACGGGCCCGCGCGTCCTTGCGCCACGTTCGGCCCCGTGCATTGCATGGTTGGCCGTACGGTCCCTTCTGCTCCGGGGACTACAGGGTGTCCCCCTGTCAAAGATGTGACACACTCATGCAGGGCGGTAGCGCCGGAATTGCGCGGTGTTGTGAAAATTTTTGTTTCGATGTGATTTTAAATGCTCGAGAATCACGCCCTGCTTGACGTTTCACTGTTGATGATGCTGCAGGGGATGCGGGAATGTTTCCTGAGCATCGGGTGGTGGTTGATTTAACTGATGGATTGAGATGAAGCGGGGAAATAACAAGTACTTGGCTTGAAGATTGCGAGCTTGATTATTTTTTCAAAAGATTGTTATGTCACTTAAAACTTGAAAGTGTGCAGCTGACTTGTTGTACATACGTGTATGTTATGCGTTCGTGCGGATGTGTGCTTCGTATGTTTGTGATTAGTGAATGGAAGATATTACGAGTTAAAAATTTGGATTCTGCACGAGATGCATATCATGTTTAAATTCATAATTATTTTTGTGTACAAAAATTTTTGTGAATTAATCAAGAATTTAATATTTCAATTATCTCGGAAAGAATATTTTATTATGATCAACCACTTATTTATCTTTTTCTTTCAACACAATAATTCAAACAGTTTGTTTCATTAAATAATCTTTTTAATCTTCACAGGTTAGGCATTTCTCCAGCACAAGTGAATGGTCAAGAGGTCGCAAAGTGGTAAGTTTCATCAATTGAAATATAAAACAGTCCCTGGCTGAGTTAACCCATTCTTCAAAACTCTAGTGTTTTCCTATGGTTCCTTGCTCTCCAAACCTTAACAGTGAGTCATTGTTGATGTAGGACATACTTATAAATTTTATTCACGCTTATGAATTTTACTTGAATTGCAGGCAACAGCATGTATAGGTGTAGCTGCTGGTGGAATAGGTGCCCTATTATTCACCCTAGATCAATCTGTTAAGGCAACGGAAATCGTAGCCCATCCACCTCATTATCACTGGGCATTTTCTGGTTTTTTTAAATCCCTCGACCATGCCAGGTAAATTTAACTCCCCTAAAGTATTGATGAATAATGTGTCTTGTTGCCAGTAGAGAAATTAATAACGTGTTCATTAAATTTGTCCAGTATGCGAAGAGGATGGGAGGTTTACAAAAACGTCTGCTCTGCCTGTCATAGTTTAGAATACGTAGCTTATCGTCATCTTGTTAACAATACACACACAGAGGAAGAGGCTAAAGCTATAGCGCAGGAAGTCCAAGTGGGTGCTCTTGCTTTTCCCAATGATTTTTTAAAAATACACTTGAACTGATTTAACTACTTGCTCTCAAAATTTTCTAGATCAGAGATGGGCCGGATGACAAGGGCGAATACTTTATGCGACCGGGTAAACTCAGCGACTATGTGCCATCTCCATATCCGAACGAAGAAGCTGCTCGAGCGTCGAACAACGGAGCTTATCCACCCGATTTGTCATACATCGTCAATGCACGACACGGTGGAGAGGTAATACCTGGAAATGGCATTTTTAGTTGCCATATGTAATTGTGAATTGACGGCAGTTGTAATCCTTTACATATTTTTAGAACTATGTGTTCTCGCTCTTAACTGGTTACTGCGATCCACCAGCTGGTGTTACGCTAATGGAGGGTCAAAATTTCAATCCCTACTTCCCTGGTGGGGCTATTGGTATGGCTCCGGTAAGTGTTTATTACATCGTAAAATATTCATTAGAGTTTATCACAAAGATGATTGATATTAATTTATATTTCAGCCCATTTATGATGAAGTCCTAGAATACGAAGATGGTACACCAGCGACAAGATCTCAAATAGCCAAAGATGTAGCTAATTTCCTTATGTGGACTTCCAACCACGAATTTGACGACAGGCAACGAATGTCCATCAAAGTAAGATTTGGTTTTGCATCGAAAGTTGATTTTTTTCCAGTTCCAAAAATTTTTATGAATAAATTTTTTTAGGTCCTTGGAATAGGTTTTATGCTTTTCTCGTTTTTCTACTATTTGAAGAGACACAAGTTCAGTCACATCAAAACAACAAAATTAGCATATATTCCGAAAAAATACAAATAAGTCAATTAAAAACGAAAGATTTGAATAATTTGTTAATTGAATTAACAATGTAATCGCGGAAGGCGAGTAGTTGAAATACTGTATGCAATGTATAATGATGTAAACTATAAAATTACATACATTAATAACGGCCAATGAGTATTTCAATTACTAGTTAAGCATAGTTGAGTGAAAATTAAATTGACAAAATTTTTGTAATCCAGCTGAGTTGGCGAAATCTGTTACCAAGTTTTTAAACTAGCGCATCTGTCCATCTAGCAGCCTCGACATCGGAAATACGTTTACAATGAACCTTCACTAATTATAATTTTAAAAATGTGTACTCAGTCGTTTCACAGATGGTACATGTTTGTAAATAAAATCTGGTTATGAACAACTTTATGTGATAAGCTTCTTTTGTGAAATGTTCACTTCATGCGTTTAAATTCCTTCTGATTTCTTTTCATTTTTAAAGGCAATGCTTGAAAATATACTGTAAACTATTTCACAATATCCCTTGTTACCGTTAAAACGATTTTCGAAAATTTAGTTGAAAATTCAATATCTTTGTACATACTTAAATGTTAACACGAATATCTTTGCTATGATGCAACCGATATTTTAAAAAATAAAAGCCAGAAAAATTAAACAATCTGCAATTTCTTCTGATTTCACAAATTTATTTTTAATGATTCATAATACCTGGACAAAGTAAATTGTTAGATTTATAATTTGCAGTGATAAAATTTTTGCTACATTCTAATGAATAAACAAAAATAAATACTGGGCTGTGATTTTTCGTTGGATGACGAAATTAATCTTGATTTTCGGTATTGCTTTGTAAGTCATTATCATTTTTAGACCTTAGAGTTCTTACATCCCTAGCATACATCAATAAAAAATGATATTTTTAGCTAAAAATAAATATTTCTTGCCATTCTGCAAAATATTAGATTTAAAAAATTATATGTAAGTCTCACACCAATAAATAAATGTACGTAGTATGTTATATTATTATGAAACCAAAATACTCGTTTGATAATTAAAAACTTGTTGGAGATTTAATATGTATAAATAAAATATTTAAAATTATCTAGATAACTTTAGAAACTTAACTACTTAATTCTTAAAACATTACTTATCAAAGTGTAAACAGTATATTTTAAGATTTTTTGAATGGGAACTTTTTCAATTCGCATAGCCCCGGTCCTTGAAAAGTTGAGGAGCTTGTATTGGTAGGTAGAGGCGGCTTGCTTTTGAAAGTGGTAGTAGCAGTCTTGCTCTTTTTTAAAAACGAATTGATATTTGTTTGTGTTGTTTTCCTCTTCAACAGAGCGGTCGTCTTCGATGAATGATTACCGTTGTTACTAAGCAAAAAGGAAAAGTAATTTCGAATACGATCGCATCTTACAAATTTATGAAACAAAAAAACCAATGACACACCTCGCGTTATTGGATCCATTGCGACCATCGTTTCCTTGATTATTAGCGTTTATTCCATCGGTTTCCTGAAATACCTCCCACTCTGGCGGACCATCGTTTTCGTCATTTGTCAAAGGATTGCCATTCGACCGAATCTGCTGATCTTCACGAATTACCTCTGAGATGCATTTTTTTAAATTAAAAAAACGAAAATTCAAAAATAAACTATACGCTGATTGTAATAAACGTACTCTTTTTCTCTTTAGCGTACTTCGAAGTAATCTCGAGTAGCGTGCTACCATATCTCTGGAAATTGGCTTCGGTAACGTGGGGTATGCGCATCATTGCTCGCTGTGTAGTTGGCAACTGCTTGCTCATCTCACGCAATGCCATGAGATTCATCGCCGAGCTGGCTCGCATCCCCATGGCTTCAGCGATGCCGGAAATCACATCAAAGAGTTCGCGGTAGCAACGCTGCTCCATGTCTTTGAGGAGTGAGTTAGTTTCAGGTAACATTTGCTTTTTTTCCTGCGCGCTGGATTGGCGTTGCTGCGATGTTTTTCGCTTTTGAAGAAAGATCTTACAGAGGAGAAAAAATGTAAGTTATATACACATATTGTGTGCGAGTTAGCGTCTGGCCATACTCGGACTGTACTACTTAGAGGAGAGCGAATCTTTTTTCGCACATAATATACTTATTATAATTAAAATTGTAATTACCGATACATCACTTTGGAAAAGGTGTGATGCGATCCGTCCAGGTACAACATAAGAACAAGTAATGCCGTTGGTCAGCTGAAGATTTTCACAGAGGTAGCCGTCGACGATTAAATTGTGCAGTAGTCGTTCGATTTCGTGTTTTGTCAAACTGGAGCCACCGCCATAATATTTTTGATAACAACTACCTACAATTTTTTCGTCGAAAAATATTAATCAGCGAGGATTTTCATTGATTAAAAAAATTTTCTAATCACAAATCAATGTTACCCAATTTGTAAGCAATGCTGGATACGTCCGAGCCCTTGTAAATATCGACGATTTGTAGAACCGTTATATTGTTTTTTCTAATCTTATTAAGCTCGACGATCAGATTTACCAAAGCTTTGGCATGATCCGTAACGTCGACTGTCAAAAAACTTTCCTGTAGATACGTCAAAGTTTTTTAGTTGCATTTGAAATAGTGATCCCACAACACGTGTATACATATAGATATATGTATAGTTGTTTATCAAGCAAATACAAAATCTTGAGAATCAATAGATAGGTATACTCACGTAAGTGCGACAGTTGTCGCAAGTACTTTCACTGTTCTCGATACATATCCTCCTATCGAACTTTTCCCCGAAGTAATTGAGCTGTAGCGATCGACGGCAGTCAGCGAGATTTTCGGAGAAATGTACGATCTTGTACAGATTTTCCATATGCGTTTTCAGAGATTCGGGCGTCATATTTTCGCTCGTCTCGATGATGTGACGCAAGCGATGCAAGTCACCGTAGTTGTACAGTAAAATGCAATCGGCTATTTCGCCGTCCCTTCCGGCCCGACCGCTTTCTTGGTAATAGGCCTCAATCGATTTGGGCATTGATGCGTGGATGACGAAACGCACGTTCGGCTTATCGATGCCCATGCCGAACGCCACAGTTGCGCAGATCACCTTTACCTGTCAGTGATTCGTGAAACGGAAAATTATTTCAAATAAAATGTAAAATCGTGCTGATTGATCAAAAAAATTGTAGACTGAATAAATAAATAAAAATCACTTTTTCCGAGCTCCAGTCGCTCTGGCGGCTGACTCGGTCGCCATCATCAAGACCAGCGTGATAACTCAGAGCTTGAATCCCTTTATTTTTCAAAGCTAGAGCACAGGCGTCGCAGTCATTGCGCGACAGACAGTACACGATGCCACATTCATTTTTAAATTTGCTGACGACCAAGTCGACCACTCCGTCCCGTGCCGACCTGGCCTTCCTGGGTACAACGCTGTAGCGCAGATTGGGCCTGTTGAAGCTCGATATGAACCTAAAAAAGTGCTGCTCGTTAAAAAAAAAGGTCAACGTTTTCACGATGCAATTTTGATTGAGGAACAAACGATCCAAGCTAACCACTTGGGCGATTTCAAATTCAACTGGTGCAAAATATCGCTCCTGACTCTCTGAGTAGCGGTAGCGGTCAGGGCCACGACTTGCACATCGGGGAATTTCTCCCTGATCACTTTGAGCTTCTTATAATCGGGTCGAAAATCGTGGCCCCACTGACTCACGCAGTGCACTTCGTCGATAACGAAACGCGTGAGTTGACGGCGCTTGTGCAGAGCTTGCAAGCACGACCAGAACTGCTGCGACGATGATAACTTTTCTGGGGTGACGTACAGAAACTTTACGACAGGTTCTGACAAGTACAATTCCTCGTAAACTTTTCGCTGATCCTGATAGTTTATATCCGATGTAAGATACATGGCCGGGACCTAAAAAAGGGCGGGGGGGGGGCCCTTTGCGTGAATACCCGTATCGTGAATTTTTGCGTGTGTATCATGCAAATAACTGGTGAAGAGCTTACGCCAAGGATCGACAGCTTTTGGGTTTGATCGATGATGAGACTCCTGAGGGGCGAGATGACGATTGTGACTCCCTCCGAGAGCAAGGCAGGTAGCTGGTAACATAACGATTTGCCACCGCCGGTCGGCATCAGGACAAAGCAGTCATGACGGAGAATTATCGCGTTTATCGCTGGGAGTTGATTTGGCCTGAATTCGTGAAGGCCGAATGTCGATCTGAAACACTGAGGAAAGACGAAGAGCGTCGTGTTGAGAATTTTTAAATTCGAGCTTACAGTATGAATTTTCTTTCGATGAAAAAAAACTCACGCGTAACATCTGTGGGCAGTGGGGAAAGTTCACGTGATTGAATTCCCCTCCGGCGCCGTCGTTTCTCACGTCGCCTATCAGTGCCAGGGCTGCGTTTGCATTTGTGTTGGCCCCAACGTTCCCGTTCGTCGGGATGCATTTTGCGTCTTCGACAGGAAGTTCTTCAAATATTTTTCTAGTCACGTTTTTCAAACTCTCCGGAGTAGGGCTATTACGATTTTTAGCTGAAATACAATCATATAATACTGTTGGTTTAAAATTTACTTATTTTGACCAACTATATATTCAATTTCAATAAAAACACTCTTTTTACCGTAACTACTTATCCTAGGTGAATTTTTTTGCATCAAATAACTGTAAACGCTGGAAAAATCTCCTTTTTTGATCTGAGGATCCTCTTCGGACGACAGTACCTCGTCCAGGATGTCGAAAAAACTGTCACGATTAGACGCTCCCGCCGCTGCAGGGTTCGGAGATGCCACAGAACTTTTCTTGGCAGATGCAGGGCTCCCGAAATTTTCATCCAGAAAAATGGATTTACTCAGCGTAGGTGCCTTCGCCTGGAAGTTACTAACTTTTGGTGCAATCGGTGGTAGATTATTGGTCTCGCAATTATTGAAGAATTTCGACTCGTCATCACTGATCTCCTCAAAAGTGAAAAAACTGAGTTTCCTCTTGATCCTATCCTTAAAATCGATGTTGCTCGTCGTGTCGACCGGTATTTCCGGATCACTGACAGACTTCCTTTTCAGACTCGGACAGCAAATGGTGTCTTTACTGCTCACGGAAATGGGACTAGCGAAGCATCGGTCGATATTCATCGAAGTCAACTGTCTGTCCGTCTGCCTGATCCTTGCTTTGACCTTTTGATTCAGGCATCGCAGTCTTTGATAAGTTTCCGGACTGCAGCCGAAAGAAGTCGACTGTAGCGTCTTGTCCAGGATCGCTATGAATTTGTCATTTATATCCACGAGCATCTCGTAGAGCTTAAGTTTATCCTGCTGAAGTTCGGCTTCGGATGACTGGGGAAAATAGTCAACACGACAGCGATATCAAAATACAAAATATACACAGCGGAAGAGTGTAAAAAAATTAAATTATATATATACTCTACCACGGGTGAATTCAGTATGGAATTGAGAATGGGATCGCCCATTTTCGACTCTATCCACTCATTCCAATCATTACTCCCATTCGACGACTCTGCAACTTTCCTCGAATCCGGGGACGAGTATGCTTTAATCGACTCGGTCTCAACGAGCCCCTCGAGCTCGAATACCATTTTTCCCTCTCCGAGCGCTAGGTCCGGACTACTAGCCATTTTCGAGCTGAAACCCATTGATGTATTTTAGAGGAGCGCACTTCTCTTCAACCGCACGAACGACTCCATGGACTTTTTATGAAGAAAAGTATCACTTACCGCTGACACTCTGCTCCGGTGGAGAGCGTCTCGGGAAAGACAAAAGGACGAAACAGCTTGCAGAGGATCTCAACGGCGAACGGGAAAAAAGCCAACGGTGGACGTTTCTCGTCGAATCGAAAGTATTATAATCGGAGCAATGGCAACAGTCCTGACGATCCGAATCTGCTCAGCGGGACGAAAAAACTACACGGACGCACGAATCGCACGATCCGACTTCGAAATTCGCATCGAACTACGATTCGAATACTATTTCGCATATTTCAAACGATCGGCAACGATCGGAAATTCGAACTTGGAAGCAAGCTAGTTTGAGTTTGAACTTTGAGCGCCCCCGAGGTACAGCAGACCGCGCACTTGCCGATGTTCGATCATCATCCGCAGCTGGGGGAAAAAAAATAAAAATAAATGTGTGTTTACGTGTGTGTCAAATGTTGCATACATATACAACAGTGTATGTACACGCAGCCACATTATTCATTTGCACGCAGTGAATTACAAGATTATAAAAGAATAAAAATAAAAAAGAAAGGCAGAAGAGGGCGAGCGAGGAAGAAAAGAGACCCTGCGCCATGAGAGAGTGCCTGACGTAGTGACGTGCCTGTCGTGTCGTCGTCCGCGGGTGTTTTTTACTCGTCCGACCGTCTTTTCGATTTTTCCTCTTCTTTTTTTTTCACAAATTCACTTGGCCGTGCAATTATAGCTTCGTACGTTGCACCCACGCGTCTTTCGAAGCTCGTCTTTCGATTGTGCAGAAGGTCTGTGTCTCTCGATCGTCACTCCGATGAATGAAGCCGGACTCCCAAGGCTGAGAAGCTTTTAGAGAGAGTAAGTGGTTGTACTAGAAGCAGCTGTCGTCGACGGAAAGTCGAGGGGGCATGGACGACGCCGAGGCTGCTTATCAACGGCTGCGGAAGTGATGGCCTGAAGCTGTTTTCACCTTCTCGTCGACGCTTTTGGCTGCCGAGGAGCCCATCGAGGTGAAGCCGGGACGAGGACTCGGAGGACAGGCAGCCCGGAACCCGGATCCTGGTGATTAGAAGCCTTTCGTTATCCATACGTATTTCAATGTTTCATGCGAGTGCTGTACTTATTCTTTTTATCAGTTTAATTGATTCTGCTCGTATCGGTCGCAGGAGTGCTTTTTGGCTCTCTCTGCGGTGTGCAAGGTTTTTTTCATTGAACGAGCACTTTTTCCTCCACCTTGTGTCGATACAGCCTTTAAGTGTACCCTATGATATTCTGTTCGCACGCTGCATATGTGGCTTTTTTTAATCAGAGCGGTTGCAATGTGATTGTTTGTACACATTGAATCATCCTGTTTCATCATGCACTGTTGATTTTATTGATTTGATACTTCATACAGTTGTATTTTTGAAGCTGTCAAGTAAAACATGAACAACATTTTGAATTTAATATAATCTTCAATCAAAAAATCATTTTTATTGATTCAGCAGCATTGAACTCAAAGTTTTGCACGTTTCTTTAAAATTGACCTATAAATGTACAAAGTGCTGTACACATGTCTGTGCATACAGCAGGGATTTGTATTTGATTCGTTGCATTTAATTCAATTTGCTGATGACAATATCTGTGTCTTTCAGGTGTCCATAGCGACGATGCGAAATAATTCAAAAACAAGAGAGATGTTTATTGTAAGAGCTTTGGAAAAAATACTTGCTGATCGTGATGTCAAGCGTTCCCATCTGTCCCAACTCAGGAGAGCCTGTGAGGCCGCTCTTGGTAAGCACAAGAATGTATTTTAAACTTTAGAGCCTTTTTGTACATGTGTTTGTCTCAAATAAAGTGTTTATTTTTTAGAGGATCTTCACAATGAAATCAAAGAAGTGCCCAGCACGCAGGGTGAGGAAACGCCGTCGAACGCTCTGCCTCAACCAAAGAGCGACACGAACTTCATCAGCGCGGAAAAGTACTTCTTACCGTTTGAACTAGCCTGCCAGAGCAAGTCGCCTAGGATAGTTGTAACATCACTCGACTGTCTGCAAAAACTCATTGCCTATGGACACCTAACGGGCAGCATACCTGACTCGACAGATCCTAACAAGCTACTGATCGTCCGGATCGTAGAGACGATCTGCAGTTGTTTCATGGGTCCACAGACGGACGAAGGCGTTCAGCTGCAGATCATCAAAGCTCTGCTGACTGTCATGACGAGCCAGCACGTCGAAGTCCACGAGGGAACTGTTTTACTGACGATTCGTACTGTGTATAATGTGTATTTGGCGTCGAGAAATCTGGTCAATCAGACCACAGCCCGAGCGACACTTACACAGATGATCAACGTCATTTTTGCGCGTATGGAGACGCAAGCGGTAAGCAACGGTGACACGATTAGTTTTTCATGGTTTGTTTCGTTATGGTTTGCATTAATTTTTTGGTTTCTTAGGAGGAGGAAAGCGCAAAGCCAGCATCTGAGCCGGAGCTTCAGAATGTATCGATTGTGACGACAGTTCCGGATACGGACAGTGAATCTGTAAATATACCGACGTCAACTAATGAAAGTACACAGCCAGCTGCAGTTGAAAATCCATCGCCAGCAGAGGAAAGAGCACCAGAGTTAGAGGAGCAGCCCCTACCAATCGGTCAGTAAATACATATAATTAACTACTGCAAAAGGTAGAGCAAAGAGCTAATAAAGTGTTATTTTTACAGGAGAGTCGGTAGGCGAGGTAGTTAGCGAGGCCCAGCTGATTGTTCGTTCAGTACTGGACGACGTGATTGATAGCGTACTCCCAGTGGATGAAGAACAGCAGGATCAGTTGCCAGCGACACCTACGACAACCGTCATCGAGTCATCGCTGTCAGGATTGGAACAACCTCAAAAAGATCAGCAACCGCAACCGCCAGCAACCCCAACAACAGAAGAGCCGCCCAGTAATATCGCTGAAGAGCCACAGGACGAAACGTCATCTGAAAGCGACAACATGGTCACGGCCAAGTTCACTCACGTCCTGCAAAAAGACGCGTTCTTGGTTTTCCGGGCGCTTTGCAAGCTCTCCATGAAACCTCTGCCCGATGGCACACCAGATCCCAAGTATGATTTTTTAAACCAAAGTTTTCGGGCGAATAAGCTAACGAAAAAACAATCCATTACAATTTCAGATCACACGAGCTAAGGTCAAAGATCCTGTCTCTGCAGCTGCTGCTGGGCATTTTACAGAACGCCGGCCCGATCCTCCGCTCAAACGAGATGTTCGTCATCGCCATAAAGCAGTACCTCTGCGTCGCGCTGTCCAAAAACGGCGTATCATCCGTGCCGGAAGTGTTCGAGCTCTCGCTCGCCCTGTTCCTCGTTCTCCTGGCCCGCTTCAAGGCCCACCTGAAAATGCAGATCGAGGTCTTTTTCAAGGAGATCTTCATGAACATTCTGGAAACCTCGAGCAGCTCCTTCGAGCACAAGTGGATGGTCATCCACGCGCTGACGCGCATCTGCGCCGACGCTCAGAGCGTAGTCGATATATACGTGAACTACGACTGCGATCTTTCGGCCGCCAACCTGTTCGAGCGGCTCGTTAACGATCTGTCAAAGATAGCCCAGGGTAGGCAGGCCCTCGAGCTTGGCGCCTCGCCGAATCAGGAGAAATCTATGCGCATTCGCGGACTGGAGTGTCTCGTCTCGATCCTTAAGTGCATGGTCGAGTGGAGCCGGGACCTCTACGTAAATCCTTCCGTGCCCGCTGAGCAGCAGGTGCCCGCTGAGCCGCTTGATCCGCCGCTCGAGACCGCTTCCACAACAACTGTCAACAGCTCGCAGAGCAATGGGGGTAACAGGCTGCTGCCCAGGTACGGAAGTGCCGGAAGTCTGTCGTCGGCTAATTCGAGTTTGGTCGGAAACAAGGAGGTGCCCGACTCGCCAGAACAGTACGAGTCGCAAAAGCAACAAAAAGAAATTTGGGAAACCGGTATCGAGATGTGAGTTTTTTTTCGGCCAGTAGTGGTAATTGTAAAATTTCCCATTTTCTGAGTCATTCTAACTATTTTCATCTTTGTAGATTTAATCGGAAACCAAGCAAGGGAATACAGTTCGTACAGGAGCAAGGGCTGTTGGGTCAGACGAACGAGGATGTAGCGCGTTGGCTGCACACGGACGAGCGTCTTGACAAAACGACGATCGGTGATTTCCTCGGCGACCACAACCACAAAGAAGTCATGTACAGCTACATCGACCAGATGGATTTCGCCGAGCGCGACCTCGTCACTGCCTTGCGTTACTTTCTAGAAGGCTTTAGATTGCCCGGCGAAGCGCAAAAGATCGATCGCCTCATGGAAAAGTTTGCCAGTCGTTACTGCGAATGCAATCCCAAGTACGTACTCGCGAGCTGCTTGATAAAACTTTTAAAGACACGTTTCTAAAAATCCACCCTTCGTCTTGCAGCAATGGCCTGTTCACAAGTGCCGATACAGCCTACATCCTAGGCTTCTCAATAATCATGCTAACAACGGACCTTCATTCGCCTCAAGTGAAGAACAAAATGACTAAGGAGCAGTACATCAACCTCAATCGTCGGATCAGTGACAACGAGGACCTACCCGAAGAGTACCTCTCGAAAATCTACGACCAGATCGCGGGCAACGAGATCAAGATGAAGTCCAACCCCAACAGACCCGGCAAGCAAGGTACCGCGATTTTCCATTACCATACAAGCTTTTTTTAACAAATAAATAATCATCACTCTTGACGACTGTAACACAGTGATATCGAGCGAAAAGAAGCGCCGACTCTTGTGGAACATGGAGATGGAGGTGATTTCGACGGCAGCTAAAAACCTCATGGAGTCGGTGAGCCACGTACAGGCACCGTTCACTACAGCCAAACATCTGGAACACGTGCGGCCGATGTTCAAAATCGCCTGGACACCTTTCCTCGCGGCCTTTAGCGTCGGTCTCCAGGACTGCGACGATCCTGAGATCGCATCACTGTGCTTGGATGGTATCAGATGTGCCATCCGCATCGCCTGTATTTTCCACATGACGGTAAATTTTTCGCAGCTGGGCTGAGCATAAAAATGCAAACTACATTAATTTCTATTAACGTTGCCCTAACGTGTGATTTTTATTGTTTTTAGCTCGAAAGGGACGCTTACGTGCAGGCGCTTGCGAGATTTACCCTCCTGACGGCCAATTCGCCGATCACGGAGATGAAGACCAAAAACATTGACACGATCAAGACTCTGATCACAGTGGCGCACACCGACGGCAACTACCTTGGTAGCTCATGGCTGGACGTCGTCAAGTGCATATCGCAGCTCGAGCTCGCCCAACTGATTGGCACTGGCGTCAGGCCGCAGATGCTCAGTCCGCCTTCAAAGCCGCACTTTCCATCGCCGCTGTCCAACTTCCCCAGCCTCGTGCATAACAGCTTGCACCAGAGCAACGGGCTAAACCTTAGCTCACTGGATCGTAAGTTTCTTATTTTCAGCGACGCCGGAGTTTTATTTAGCGATTGTGACCGTAATTAATGACTGTCACTATTTCAGCGAGCGTTAAGGAATCCATCGGAGAGACGAGCTCGCAAAGCGTAGTTGTAGCTGTCGATAGAATTTTCACCGGCTCAATGAGACTCGATGGCGATGCTATCGTTGAGTTTGTCAAGGCCTTGTGCAAGGTGCATCAAAAGTTTCCTTCTATCTCAACAGTACTACGAGCATAATTTTACACTTGAAAAATCGTTTGCAGGTTTCTCTGGAAGAACTGGCGCATCCAACGCAGCCACGCATGTTCTCGCTGACGAAAATTGTCGAGATCTCGTACTACAACATGGGCCGCATCCGTCTGCAGTGGTCCCGCATCTGGGCTGTGATAGGCGAACACTTCGATCGTGTGGGCTGCAGCGGTCAGGACATCGCCTTCTTCGCCGTTGACTCCTTGCGCCAGCTGGCCACCAAATTTATCGAAAAGGGCGAGTTCGCCAACTTCCGCTTCCAGAAGGAGTTCCTCCGACCGTTTGAGCACATTATGAAGAAGAACCGGTCCCCCGTCATCCGAGACATGGTCGTCAGGTGCGTCACTCAAATCGTGCAGTGCCAGGCGCTTCAGTGCCCGCAGCCGAATATACGATCAGGATGGAAGAACATATTCAGTGTTTTTCATTACGCTGCAGGAGACAGGGACGGGGCGGTCGTTGAGCTCGCCTTCAACACCACTGGAAAAATTATCAGTGAGTAGTATCCTTCCCGCTGTAACGGGCGTCGATTGAAATCGAGTCAACATGATTATTTCCTGTTTATTACAGATGAGTTGTATGCGGAACACTTTGGCATTATGGCGGACTCGTTCCAGGATGCGGTCAAGTGCCTGAGTGAGTTTGCGTGCAACGCCTCGTTCCCTGACATAAGCATGGAGGCCATAAGACTGATACGCTCCTGCGCCTCTTACATCGATGCTAACCCGCATTTGTTCGCCGAGGGCATGATGGACGACAATGGCATGGTTTCCGAGGAGGATAGAGCTTGGGTACTTGAGCTATTTGCGAATTTTTTTTTGGTAATAGGGCGAACTTTCGAAATTAATTCAAGGTAAATTTTTGTCTCATTTAAAGGTAAGAGGCTGGTTTCCACTACTATTCGAGCTGTCGTGCGTAGTGAGTCGTTGCAAGCTTGACGTGAGAACGCGCGCACTGACGGTCCTCTTTGATGTTGTGAAGACACACGGAGCCTCGTTTAAACCGCACTGGTGGAAGGACCTGTTCCAGGTGCTCTTCCGCATCTTTGACAACATGAAGCTCCCCGAACAGCACACCGAGGTGATTGATAAGCATTTAACAAAGGATGGATCCGCGCCCAACGTAACTTTATTTATTGTTTGACTGCCTCTATTATTTATTTTCTTTTCTCTCTTTCTCGCTATTCAACTTGCGTCTCTCAAAATTGGAAGTTGAGATTTTTTTGTGAGTTTTGAAGAAAGTTTATTTTTTATCATAACGATAATTTGAGTTTTGATTTGAATAATTCAAGGTTACGGGACTTGTTCATCCTTGAGTAAATGACTTATGAGCAGAACTGCTTAATAATTTTCTTTTCAAAATACTAACTTAAAAAATAATAACAAGCATTTCAAGTTTCCTATTAAAAATTCGAGTAACAATTTTAAATAACACAGAAAGCAGAATGGATGACGACGACGTGCAACCACGCTCTGTACGCGATAGTCGACGTGTTCTCGCAGTTCTACGACACTCTGGGACCACTTTTGCTCCAACAGCTATACGCACAGCTACACTGGTGCGTCCAGCAAGACAATGAACAGTTGGCTCGTTCGGGAACAAATTGCCTCGAAAACCTCGTCATCAGCAACGGTGTCAAGTTTGATGAAGACACGTGGAACAAGACTACGAGATGTGTGCTTGAAATATTCACCAGCACTCTGCCCACAACTTTGCTCACTTGGAAGCCGCAATCCAACAAGGTAAAGTTTCTCTTGTTTTTGTTGTTGCTTTTTTTTTTTTTTCTAATTGACAGGTGATTCGTGAAAATTATAATTTTTTTCAGGAATCGGACCTTGACGTAATAACAGGCGAAGCTGACGCGCACATCGGTATCCTCAAGCGCAGCAACAGCAGTCAAAGCCTCTCGGCAGTCGAAACGGTGCGCGTTAAAACGTTTGCAGCATTGCTGATCAAATGCGTCGTTCAACTCGAACTCATCCAGACGATCGACAACATCGTCTTCTATCCAGCCACCTCGAGAAAAGAGGACCAGGAAAACTTGGCTGCTGCTCAGGCGGACATGCTGAACAGCAAATCGGAAATCAATGTTGTTGGCTCTGGTCACTATTACATTTTTCATATTCGTACTAGTAACTTACTAAGCACCTATGAGAAATTGGAATCATCAGAAATATACATGTTTTTCTCATACAGGCGGCGATCAACAAAAAGAGGAGCAAGGCATGTACTGCGCGCTGACAACGACACACCTACTCCAACTGGTAGACTGTCTCTTAGCCTCCCACCGTTTTGCCAAGAGCTTCAACTCGAACCACGAGCAGCGCAACATCCTGTGGAAGGCTGGCTTCCGGGGCAACGTCAAACCCAACTTGCTGAAGCAAGAAACGCAGTCCCTGGCTTGCGCCCTACGGATTCTCTTCAAAATGTACAGCGACGAAGCGCATCGTGCCAGTTGGCAGCAGATCGAGTCTCGTCTAGTCGAGGTCGCCTCCGAAGCCCTAGATTACTTCTTGGTGCTAACGAGTGAGGCACATCGTGAGGCCTGGACACCCATTTTACTCCTGCTGCTGGCTAGAATTTTGAAGATGACGGACGCGAGGTTTGCCGTGCACGCTTCAAGTGCCTATGCATCGCTGTGCGAGATCATGTGCTTTGACCTGAAACCCGAGCTGAGGTCTGCGCTGAGGAGGTTTTTCCTCAGAGTAGGTCCCGTTTTCAGGATCACTCAGCAGTAGGAGCCTTTTTTTCATGTATCAAAACGAAATCTGTTGGTAAAATTGTTTTTGTGTATTGGTACTGCTTGGTTGTATCTTGTTAGCGACCGACTAGTGTTATTATTGAGAGTTGACGATTTTTTTCGAATATTTGTTACGTTTGTAAAAATTAATGTGTTATAATTACGACAAGGTATAAATGTATAATTGTGTTGATGAATTTGTTGAAATTACATGTAAAAACGATTCTTGTATATTGGTTTATAATCCAATCAATTTAGTTTTGCTCACTGTTATGAGTTGTCTAATGTTACCCGAATTGTAGTACTAATGGACAAAAAATTTTTTAACCGGTTGTACAGTAAATAAATGATTAATATATACATATTTAAGAAAATGATAGTTCCAAAATTTTGAATACAATGGCATGTATGTAAAAGAGCGGGAACTGAATAAAATACGTACTTACAATCAAAACTTGTAAAAAAAAAAAAAAAACAATAGAAAACGAGTAGAAAAATAAAACTAAGGTAGCTTTAATATATGCAGAAGAAAACTACTCAGGCATACTATCAAATTTTATCCTTACAGGAATATGATACCTGAAATGAAAAAAGAAAAACACTTCAAAGCATTTTATAAATGCACTACTTGATATAAATTTTCCAAATTCTTATTAATACTACACTTTCGCTGAATAAATATCGCAGTTACTTTTTCCTATTTTGGACAAACGTGCTGTTAACGTACAGTCGTTTATACGTATTGAAGGTTTTTACCATCATTGTCATTTCAAACGTGACTGCACGGATAAAAAAAAATCCCTCTCAAGTACTGCTCTTAGTAAATTGCTAATTAATAAAAATAATAAGAGCAGTTTGAAAGTTGACTAAGAAATTTTGAATTTTATTCGCTTTGATTTCACGCTCAAATTACATCGGATATAAGTATCACTGTAAAGTTAGATTCTACGTTTTATTATCCAAAAGAATACAGCCTTATATTATAGCAACGCTACAACAGTATGCACACTTATTTAACAACGCAAGATTTATCCTTTAATTGAAAATTATTGCGCTAAAACTAGACGTCGATATAATTGATCAGTCTGTGAGCTTTATGGTAACATTTTTTGTGATGGATTAAAATAATCATTCCAGTGATTCTTTTCAAAATTTTACTTGTTGTACTATAACTTGTTATGATTTGACTAATCGTACTATTTTTGAGTTATTCCTAATTCAATCGTGAAAGAATGTTTACTTCGAAGAACGTCCAGTGCAATCGATCAGTTATCGTATGTGAATAAGTTTTTCATCATAGTATTATATTCAACTGAAAATAAAATAATGTATTGTCCTGCGGATCCCGATGATCGCCGGCAAGGTTTCGATTAATAATACTTGGTAGGTAAGATGCAATTGATCATAGACGCTTGATCACGAACCGAAGCTTGTTATGTTCGTTCATACATATTATACGTATGTAGTACGCATACATATAAATGTTCTATTTTGTTATTGTTATACTTATACAAGTCGACTGTGAGACTGCATGTTTCTTCTATTCTTATATTTTTGTCCGTATTCAATTGTGTCTTGATTTTTTATTCATAATAACTGATGCACACGCAAAAGTATATGTACAGCGATAACCGATTATTATTATTATTATTATTATTATTATTATTATTATTATTATATTACAAAACACAAAGTGTGTTGTTTGTTTGTACATTAGGTATGGTACGTAACTTTTGAATAAATCGAATTATAGCCACGACTACAACAGCCGCGAGTATGTTCTTATTGTAAAAAGAAAAAAAGACTCGTCGCCCTAAAACAAGCTGTAACTCGGCGCGGCGCCGCACCACTCGTTGACGAAGCGCAGGACGTCGTTGAGCGCCGAATCGTTGGGACTCTGCCTGGCCGCCCCGGCGAACTTGTTCCAGTCGTCCCTCGCCGCGACGCGCCGGCCGGCCTCGAACTGCACCGCCGGCCCGCGCACCGGGTAACCCGTGAGCGCGCACTCGGGCAGCGCGGCCGCGTCCGAGGAGTGGCCGGCGAGCGAGCCGACGTACACGCCCCGCTGGTCCAGGGGCAGGCCCTGCTCGAGCTTCTGGTCGACCGAGACGGTGAGCACCCACTCGCGCACCTCCTCGCGCTGCTCCCGGCTCAGGGCCAGCTGCGCCGGCAGCGGTACCTCGAGCGGGAAGTCGGTCACCCTGAGGTCGTCCACGTCTAAGGGGGGGGGGGGGGGGGGGGGGAACGGGTAGGGGGGTGGCGTTTCGGGGGGAAAAAAGAATTGGCGGAGGGGGGGGGGGAAAAGGTTGGGGGAAATAACGGTCAGAGGCTTGCGTTATCGGGTGTAAAAAGAAATTGCTGCAGAGCGGGCGGAAAAAGTTTGAGGAAATTCGGCAGTTACGATTTTTTAGTAAACACACACAGCCGAAATAAGATTGCCGTTTGAAGGTGTGGGCCTGCAGGGATGGGCAAGATACGCATTTTAATACTTAAATACGAAAACAATTAACTGTATTTGTAAAAGCGTATTTAAATACTTACAGCATTAATAAATGCGCGTTTTATGACATACTATATTTATAAATGCAGTAATCGAATACACGTCTAATACATCAATTTTGTTCTCAATATAAACGCTACATAAATACTTCTGATGGTGAAAAAGTGTAAGTTCGCTGCAAGTATTGCTGTAGGAAGACAAAATTATGCCTGCAAGCTCAATTAATAAATCAGCAAGTATACCTTACACTGAACAAGCGGCCTATTGTAGGGAACTGCACCTCTCAGGAGTTAATGTTTCGTACCTACGTTAAAAAATATTAAATTTTAATGACGTACTTGATGTATGTTTAACTACTGCATTTATAAATGCAGGTATTAAAATACTTTGTCAAACCTCAAAAGTATTTAAAATTGGGTATTTGAATATATTTATTGCCCATCCCTGAGGTGTCATATGACACCAAAATTAAATTTCACCTTAAATTTCCATCAAATATACGTATAAATTGGAGAATTTGCTTGAAACGTGCTCTAACGCCCAGTTGTGGTGATGTACCTTTCAAAAAAAAGACCCAACCCTGACGTTATTATACTAATGAATTGCAAGCATAGAGGTAGAGTATATATGTATACGTGCCCAGGACATTGCCGTCGCCCTCCTCGACGCACTCCTCGAGGTCGAGAAAGTGATTAAGAAAGACGAAGGCATCGCTGGCTTGACCGGCCTCGCGCGCCTCGATACCGGCCTCGTAGTAGCACCGGTCGGCCAGCAGTACGTCGGTGTAGCGCAGCAGAGAGACCGAGGTCTTGAGGACGATGCCGCCGAGGGCGGGCAGGGCCGTACGGCTCGCGCAGCGCACGCTCGAGTAGTGGGCCGCCTTCAGGAGTCGCTCGAACTTGCTCGACACCTGCGCGAGTACGTTATAAGGTTGTCAGGTATAAGTGAATGGCGAGACGTTGGTCGAGATGAAACGGTGATGAACGATATCAGGTGGAATATTGTCGAGCGAATAACGGGGGTGCTTTACGAGTCGGAAAACATTATTTCATAAAATTTTCGGCATCCCGTGCGTGTAAAATTTGAAGAAAAAAAACACTCATAAAAATAAGTGGCTCTCTCTCTCTCTCTCTCTGATATTGTAAGTGATGAATTCTTCCGATCCATGCCCACATAGTCACCAATTAATCCATCATTCATTCCTCGTGTTAACTACTTCAAGAGAGAGAGAGAGAGAGAGAGAGAGATACTTTCGAACAGTTTATTCACAGTCAACTTTCGTTCCACATAAATTATTTCAAAAGACGGAGCAATCACCCCGTGCATGACAATACTCACGGCCGCGTCCTCGACGGCCCCGACCAGTCCCAGCAGCAGGTCCCTCAGCTTCGCCAGGTAGGCGTACTCCCCGGCCGTCCCCTCGGCGTTGAGCACCCGCTCGGCCAGGTGCCCGTACAGATTGTAATTCTGCCCGAGCGCCGGGGCCCCGTGCTCCGCGTACAGCTGCAGCGCCTCGGCCGCCCCGTCGGCCCGCAACAGCTCGGCCGCCCGCCTGGCCAGGTACTTGTGCAGCACCGGCGGCCCCTGGCCCCGGGCCGTCTCGAACACCCGCGCCCACTGGCCGTCCCGGGCCAGCGCCTCGAGGGCCGCCTCGGCGTCGACCCGCGCCAGACTGTCCAGCCGGCCCTCCCGTATCATCGCGTCCCGGTAGAGCCCGGCGAGCCGGGGCTCGAGCTCGGGGGCCAGTTCCTCGACGACGCGCCGCGCCTTGGCCCAGTCGGCGCCCGCTGCCAGGGCCTCGACCGCCTCCGCGGGCAGGTCGGCCTGGAGGAAGACCCGGGCGGCGAGGGCGTGCTCGCCGGCGGCCGCGAGGCCGGAGCCGAGGTCGGGGCCGAGGCGGGCGACGAGGTCGGGCTCGGCGCGCTGGAGGAGCGCCTCGGCGGCGAGGAGGAGGGCCGGCCGGGGGCGCGGCGGCCGCAGGAGGATCTCGAGGGCGGTGCGGGTCTCGTCGAGCTCGAGCCAGCGGCGGGCCTCGTCGAGGGTGGCGGCGGCGTCGTCGTCGTCGTCGTCGTCGGCGGCGGTGGTGGAGGAGGAGCGCTGCTGCTGGCCGATCTCGCGGCGGAGGGCCGCCTCCTGGTTGGGCTGGTACTCGCGGCAGACGCGCATCGCCTCCGACCACATGCCGGCGCTCTGCGGGGGTTTCGCGTCGTTTTAGTGTACTCGATGTGCGAAGATCTCATACCACGTTTGTGGTTGATGAGTGATCGACGATCTTGCTCGCTCTTTGTTCGGTGCGCGCGGTAAAGCGGCAAAACTCGTCGCTTGATCAAGAGGGAAGATCGTCGATCACTAAATTAAGGGTGCTTCGATTATCATACTTTTTTTTAAGCTCGTCAAGACGAACGAAAAAGCTCTTTACCGAATCGCGATCCATCGTCAATCGGAAATCAAGGAATTCCTGCATCGCACAATTTTTTAAGTATTTTTTACAGTGATCGTACGGACTTGACAAGCTTAATTTCGTGGCATAGTTTTCCTGGACCATTTTCGGAACACTCGGTTTACCGAACGGTCGAGGGTCTGTTTTTTTTTTATTTGGGCAAAAAGCCTTGCTCGTGAAATTACCATTCCGTCCATGGATAATTTTGAATATAATTTTGAATATAACGTAATCGCGTTTCTGGATTGTTGACTCGAGTGATTTTTATCTCATTGAGCTCAAATTTGATGGATTCGATCCATTTTCGTGGAGATGCTTCATCGGAAGATAAAAAATTCCAAGTCCTCTAACTGTATTCCGAGAGAGAAAGTCACTCTCTAAATCTGAATAAGTGAAAATGTCACTTTTTGAATAAGTCAACGCAGTTTCACTTACAAATAAGTGAATTTAACTTAACAATAAGTTAATA
>JAPYYV010000884.1:0-34122 GCA_030522625.1 Copidosoma aretas
AGGGCGATGACGTCACGACCTTGGACGTGTCATGTACAATAGCGTGGCTATGTGTCCAGGCGCCCCTCTCTTTCGCGGGCCCAACTATGAGTGGTAGCGTAAGGGAGGAGAGAGTCAGCTAGAAGGGACAGCGAGAGTCTAGGAATAACCAAGATAGCGGCAGGTACACTCGCGACGCGTCTTTTCTCTCGGGGGACTTGGATAAAGGCATTAAACTAGAGTCACTGGTTGCTTTCTTTGCGTGCCCCCCGAAGCTACGATTACCCCACGTAACAATACAAAGAAAATTCACAGATCTCATGTAAGACTAAGAAATTTTCGCATTATTTATAGCAGATAGCCAGTATATTGAATTGTAATTACATAACCAGTAGTTATTGTCGAACTATTTATACATCAAATTCATATATGACTTTCGGCTGAAAAATAAGTCTTTGACTAAACGACAAGAAAGTAGCGAATGCCTCGGTAGCGTCACAAGCTAAGGCACTCCATCCAAAGGATTAGTGTGGTAAAATTAATTTTATCCATATTCATTTTTTTAGAAAATATGATTCGCAAATAAAGAATTGGATCCGGCAAGTTGCTTTATTTAGAGTAGCATATAATATACCGTAACCTCTGAAAATGTCAGGAAATGGCCAAAAAAATAGCAACAGTGGCCAAAACCGGTTTTTTGGCCCTGAAACGACAGCATTGATGGATGGAAAAATAAGTTTTCTGAAAAAAAGATAAACAATAAAAATCCGCTAAAACCAGATACTCTGCTCCTCAATCAGATCAATAGTTTTTTTTTAAATCACAAGATACCGCTATTTTAAAGTTATCTAAAATTATTCATAACATTGGTTTCTTTGCATATTAAAGGCTAAAATTTTGCTGTAATGTACATCTGGTAAAACTCTAGGTGTGCTTAAAATTCCGCATTGATAACACTTTTAGTTTTTGCAAACCATGGTGTTGAACAAGAATGGCTATTTTGAACAATAGCTGTAAAAAAGCTTTGGGACCACATATAGCATAGAACCCTTTTTAAACACACTTTTGTTCGAAAATTTTAATCAGAACAACAACTTATCTTAGCTCGAGCTCAGCGGTGCGCTACGGAGCGAGCGGCGCGACGTAGGCTACCTCTACCTCGCACCTCCGCTCCGTGGCGCGCCGCCAAGCACAAGCGAAAATAGCTGTTTTGGAATAATATCTACAAGACCTGCTAAAAATTAAGCAGTATGGAATTAAGATTGGGGGTAAAGTAACTCTTAAGGAACAAAAGCACGTTAGAAAAATTGCTTTATGTGGTCCTAAAACTTTTTTACAGCTATTTCTCATAAAGCCTTTTTTGTTGAACACGGCAGTTTGCAAAAACCAAACTTGGGATCGATGCGAAATTTTTAGCATACTATTAATTTCACTAGAGAAACATCATATCAAAATTTTAGCCCTTGATATGCAAAGAAACAGGTGTTGAAAATTTTATTAAAATTTAAAAAATTGTGGTATCTTGCAATGCGCAAGAAACTATTAAACCCATTTGAAACCAGTATGGCTAGATTTGTCGGGCTTTTCATTGTGTACCTTTTCGATATAAAACTTTTTATCCATCTATTAATGCTTCCACATTAGGGCCGAAAAACCTGTTTTGGACTCTTTTGCCATTTTTTTCGGCCATTTTCTGCCATTTTTATAGGTTAAAAAATAAACAATTATGGTAAGTTTTTTCAAATATATGCTATTTAATATTTTCATCTAGATTTTTCTATAATATTATATATGTGCACTGATTGCAGATCCCCTTATTGCTCCGAAATTTATAGTGATAGACAACGTAGCAAACAAAAAAAAAAAAAAAAAAAAAAATGGTTAGTCCTAAAACTATTACAAACTTTCAACTGGACATTTTTGATTCAATAAGTAACGAATGTTGCACAATATGCATGGATAGAGGCACTTTTAAGCAAAATCATGGCGGTAAGTATATTGTCTACCAATTTTACTAAATTCTTTTAACTGTGTAAGTACAACACGTATCTTTACATTACAAATGTGGCGTATACTTTTAAAACTTTTGATATATCATAACACGGCGGGGAATATATAATCAATGCTTTCTATCATTATCAACTCATGTCCCTCTTAAAGATAGAAGATTTCTGGACAGACAGCATGGAAAACGACAAATTCATAGAATGAGAACTAAATAAATGATGTAGTATCTCCTGGAAATGAGAATGATGAAACTAAACTGGAAAGTAAATAGAAATCCCTTAATTATTTTAAAATTTGGATGATAAATCGGCAGGTTAAAAGAGCTTCAGAATTTTTTTTCACGTTGGAAGCTTATCTGTTCCATTCAGTTATTTATTGAAAATAATAAAATTTTTCAATTAATTTTTCGTGGTTGACAAAATAAAGTTAGGTTTCTTTCTTCAAACGTTTGTATCGGGTTTTAAAAGCAGGAAGCCGACAGACTTAAAAGTGCTCTGCTATTGTCCTCATATAAGTTGTACGACAAGATGTATTGGAGTCAGGGATGAACTTATCATTCGTGCAAAAACCGATCAGAATAGCAACTCAGTCTAAAGCTCACCAAGTCACTGTTTAACAGTGCACAACAGAAAATAATTGACTCATCAAATTATACAAAAATGTGAAGGATTAAAACGCTAACCCTGTCGTTGACCATAGAACTTGTTCATGCTACGACGTAAGTAAAAATCAAATGTTAATTCAAACGTTAAAATTAGAAAGTCATAGTCGTTTAAGTAGTATTTTGCTGTACAGGATCTTGACACACTGTTTAACAAAAAACCGTAAATATAGCACTTGCCTATTGTTTGTACTAACATCAAACCTAACGATCTTGATAAAGCAGTGGTGTTTTACCCACATATAAGTAGTTTGATCTGTATAATAATGTAATAATTTAAAAGTGCACTAGTGAAAAAATATTTTTATGTCGGAACAGGTGCAAAAAATGTAAAAGCTTATATACCATTATTCAAATAAATCTCGTAATAGTAACGGCTGAGAAAAGAAGGCACTCAAATTAATTATGAGAAAAAGCTTGCTTTTTTTTAAATATTCTGAAAAAACTCGATGAATACGATCTACGTATTTTGTAGCTTACTGATAAACTTCTAAATCAAGGGATATCGTACTTAATCCTTTTCTTTTAAAGTCGTGGAGCAAAGCGGAGTACCTGCTACAATTTTAATGTGAATCCTACATCAAACAACAAATTCCGTGTATTAATGATGTTTACTACACTAAAAGAACTTTTAACTGCAGAAGCTGCTACATGTAAGAGCGAGCTGTATATGATGCATTATAGCTCTGCCGAAGAACTACATACACGAGTAAGCTCCCTTAACATAATCACTGATGCTAATACAACTCAGGATGTCTCCAGTAACGGTATGTTGTAATTGTGGAAGGAATCTTTTTGATTTTTGCTACGGACGATTACATCATTTTCGTAATAATTTTTACACTACTGTTAATTTGTGAAATTTAATTCTTATTAACGTCAATCATTAATAGTATTGCTGCGTAAGGGATTGTAAGTGTCTTGAATTTTTATAACTATGCATACTATGTAATACAGAACATGTAAAGAAATACAATGAGTTGTACATTTAGCTAAATGAAAGGCAAAAAAAAACGGTTCTCATCAGAGGAGGCCTTACAGAATTGCGACTTTCAGTACGATGTATTACCTAACATATGTAGTGTTTATTGTGTAGGAAACATAGTAGATTAATCATATATATTATTGAACTTCTGATGTATCTACAAATTCTCTGTTGTTTTTTCAATATCTTTTAGGATCTTTATTCGCATAAGTTCTGATAGGGCTGCTGATGCGACTTCAGCTATGGTATTTAACAAAAATGCACCTTCTCCAACTACACTTACTAACTTTGATACGTTATTCCCAAAATCCTCTGCTGTATTCATGTAATATTAAACCTCAGGATCTGTAATAGGTTGCATTCACTTCTAATTACTTTTTTGGCTTCATCATCAATAATTGAACAAGCAAATTTTTTAAAAATTTTTTTTATTACTTTTGTGGATGTCGCATGAAATTTACTTGAAATGACTTCTCTGGATTTAAAAATTTGATAGGATTAGACAGCTTATTATCAAAGTTACGGGAACAAATCTTTATATTTAAGGCTCCGGCTATTATAAAGCTGTATGCATCATTCAGAAAATCTTGTAGATCGTCGCCATTTTCAAGTAACTCATGTCATATTGAGTTGCCAAGCTGACAATCTATATTCGGTATGTAGTCCTGCTTATCAAAAACATCTATTTTTTTCAGAAGAAGTTTATATTTCGTAGATTTGAACTACTATAATCAATACAATATTTCTTCAAGTTCGTTTAATCATCTCTTCAGCTTTAAGCATTACAACGTCCTCTCGCTGAAATAATTTGGTTATACTAATTTAGTCATCGAAACAGTTATTGTAAATGATGTATGTAACACTTAATATCATGCTTCTCTATACGAGATAGGACATCCTTTGCCATAAGATATTTTTAATCGGCAAGTTGCATCTTAAATGTCTATAAGACGTATCGCTGCTCCTAGTCACGATTGACATACTACTTCTAGGATAGCCAACGAACACAGAACCAATCATTCATTTAAAAAACATATTTTCTTTCGACTTCTGAGCAGGCTCCTGAATTTTACACGAATATTGTGCTGGAAAAACAGTTTATATGTCGGTAACTTTCGGTTATTTCAATGTTTTTCTCTTTTCTTTAAATACATGATCAAGACCCTAAAACTATAACGACTTTGGCTAGAAATTGCTGTATATATGACATATAATTTTGTTCTAGGTAATAATGAAATGATTATGAGAAAATTAAAAAAAAAGTTCTATTTTTTAAAATATTTTTCTCATTTTATGCAATTAGGTGAAAATTTTTTTAATATTTTAATTCTTCATCATGAGTTGTTCAAACAACAAATCATTTATAAAAATTTCACTTGCGAAAACATTGTCAAATTCCAAGCTCACTACTCATACTTCTATATATAGATATTTATATCTATATATATACATAAAGAAGGCTTGGAAAATAATGAAAAATCATTCACATTAATAAATGCTTATTCAATCATGTAAAATGGATAATAAACATATATTTAATAAAATATGTTACATACGCGCAAGGGTCCAGCTAGAGACAGGACACCTCTACACAGGTACTATACACCTTATATCACTATAACTGTATAAAAAAGTGGCTGCATATGGTATATAGTACTTGTGCAAAGTTGTACGGTGAAGAGCTTGCCCCAGTGAATGAAACTTCACTCAAAAAATTACCCTATTCACGAATAAAGAAACAAAATTGAGGCATCACGTGTGTCGTACCGTAGAAGTGAGAGCTCCAAAGGTTATCAAATATGTATAAATGTATTAAAAGACAGAATAAGAGCAAGAAAGTGATAGATAGGAGATGGAAGTCATGTGCGTAAATATCACGGCAAATAAAGAAAACTATACATGAGGTGCATTGAATTTATTCTAAAAGAAAAGCCACTTAAAAACGTTAGTCTTTTTAAAGTTATGTTGTTTATGTATCAATTCGATATAGATACATCCAATACACTCAAAATTAAGGTTATGTTTTTACATCACAAGCACCCCTCTATTTATGCTCCGCGATGATCTTTTTTACCTTTACAAAACCAGTAAGAATTGTTATTTTTAATGTCGCGTATTTCCAAATAGTTTAAGGTTAAGTCATAATAACAACCCTTTGTATAAATAATGGGCATCTGCATCGATCTGCTGGGCCTACAAAAATGTTTTGGTAATTTTTTACTGTATTTAAATAAAAATAAGAACAAGTCTTTACATGTGTGTATTACACACATATGCGCTCGCACCTACACACATTCACAATGACATCCACTCGTATGTACGTACGTACACACACACACACACTAAACACACGGGATACATAGTACAATATACCTTGACGATATAAGTATGTATGTGGCAGAATCTCAAGCCGAACGGTAAGACTGGAGCGGTCACCGATCCACTTATGTTGCTTAACATTAAATAAGACGCAATAAAAATCAATAAATTTATCCATAGAATTTCGTATACATTAACTAATAATGAAAAAAAAGGTGTGGCTCTTTTTCTCTGATCCCATGCCTGTACGTACGGTAAAAAAATGTAAAGCTTTGCTTTTAATGGTTCGAAAAAAATTGTTTAATTAAGTAAATAAAATCAATAATACATTAATCATTATAAAAATAAATGTATTAGTAAATAGTGAATAAGAATTTTAAATTAAAAATAAGTCATAAACCACACTATGTAAAGCAAACAGTAGTTGCTGAAAGTAGTTGCTCGTGGGTAGATGGACACGGTGTTCGGCTCACGTGGAGAAAGTCGTGAGTTCGAACCTTGTGAAATTTTTTTTTTTTTTTTCTTTTATTTTTTGGAATTGAAGAATTAAAATTTACTTTCGTTACACATTTTGAACATAGAGGAAATACGAAAATGAAATTCGCTTGCGATATGCATAGAATTTACTTCCGTTACATATTTCTAAATCCACTTCCGTTACACATTTTAGAGAGAGAGGGAATGTTGAAATCGTTGGTTGACCCCCTGCATAACGTGCCTATTAGAAAATAACTTAACAAAAAAAAAAAAAAAACGACATGATTAGGCCCAGATTCTAAAGAATCTAAAAGATTTTTTTTTTTTACCTACATTTTTTGTTTTTTTTTTTTATCCAATTAACAATGTACATGCAAGATTTTTTATTATATCGAAAGTTCATGCTTTTTTTTGATAATTATACTAAACATTGCTCTAAAATATAATAGTATTATCTAAATTTCGTGTCCGAATACTAACGCTTGCACTCACCGAGTACGCTAGTAATCGGACGAACTCAGTTATCATGTCTGGACAGTAGAGGGATGGTTATGTAGTTGTAAACAAATGTTGCCAGGTACCGGACACGAGATTTTGCGTAAAATAGCTAATTTTTATAGTGAAAAACCGATTATTTATCATTCATATAAAGTAAACTCGTCTCCACAATGATTTCTCAGTGTTTATTAACTTAATAAATCATAATAACCCGAGAGAAAATTTAGTGGTTTTTCTAAAATTTCAAGGCGTTTTGCTTGGTCATTGATCTAGGTTATTTAATATTTCTATTCATATAATGCTTGTTTGGTGTCTTAAACGACTGCCAATGTTGACAAATATTAAATTTTATAGTTAATAAAGTGTATAAAAAGTGAGAAAGGCGAAAAAAACTGGGGAAAAAATGTGTTCCTTTTTCAAAAAGGATGGCAATGAATTAGTATAGAGGATTAACATAGGCAATTACAAGAAAACAAAAATCAAAGGATATTTAAAGATGAGGAAACCATCGTTAGCAGAGGAAAGCGTGGAAAAACCAAACTTACAAATATTACTTTAAAATACACCAACAAAAATCTGTTTGACAAAAAAACTCATTAATTTCGATGTTGAAAAACTGAGTCAAGATTTAAAATTATTTAAAGACAAATAAAGTATTAAAGAACACATTCAAAAACTTACAGATGATAGAGCAGAAATTGAGTGCCTCATAATCAAAAATGAAGTTAAAGCTCTTCAACATATTTTAAAAATATAATTAGAAAAGTGATGAAAAATTAGATTTTAAATGGGATATAATTACAATAATAAAATTTTTTTTATAAAAATGTTAACTTTTGAGACACGTAGTGATTAAAAGTTGTTTATGGACCACTTGCTTACAGTTTATTCTGTATTGATGTAACATAAATACCAAATGTCGTTCACGTATTATTAGTTTGAGGTAAATAAAGTTGAACTTAAATCTCATTATTCAGCGTTTATGTAGCTTATACTTATTCCGCTATACTTTATATAATTTAGCAAATTTCTTTATTTAAAAAGCTTTTGGTTTCTTGTTAATTATTCCTTATCACGGTTTTGTCAATATCGTATTTTTTTATCATTAATTGGTTAAAACTAGTCTTGTCCGGTTACTAGAATACCCATAAATCTATTAAAAAGTGTGACATTTCAACCATGTATTTTGATTTAAAAAAATTGTACACCGTACTTTAAATATTACATAAATTATCACTAAATGTGGTTTTTAAATATTAATCATAAACACTGAGGATTATTTATAATTCTGAAAATTTGTAAAGGTGTGATCCGAGTATTGCTCTTTTGATTTATGTTAATTTTATTCTTCAAAACTGTGGCAAATTAAACAGAAACAAAGAAAAATTCTAAGACATATGTCAACACAAAAAGGTTTTTGACCAAAAAAATAATAGCACCATCATAAAAAGCAGGTCAATATCTATCAATTATTATTTTTTATTGTTCTTTTAGATTTTTCCCAATCCATCCGAGGGAGTTAAACACAGTGCGCTCGAGCAAAAAATGCGTCTCACGCGCAAAGTGGCTCGATCTCGCAGCACGCTCTTATATACAAAAGCTGGAGGCTGGCAAGATAGGCATGGTTTTTGGAATCAGAAAGGAAAGAAAAAGGGGGAAAAAAAATTCCTATTTACAAATATCATGTTTGGTTTAAATATAAACGTACCAGGGTATATATGACAAATAAAGGCGGAAAGGGTTAGCCTAGAAATATGCATAAGAAAAAGGAAATAAATTTACTTTTTGCACATAACAAAAATGGACAAGAGCAGGTGGCCTTGATAATGAAAAATCGAAAAATTAACGGACTTTATCAATAAAAAGAATACAAAATAGGCAAAGAAGATAAAGTTTTGTTTTAAAATGTGAAGGACTGAAAAACGATAGGATTCATAAAAAGAACAAAGAAAAATAGACTTGACAAAACCAAAGATAATTATACAAAAGAACGAAGGACTTTTGTAAATCAGAAAATAGGAAAAAATTATATGGTTATTGACATTTTCATCATTTGTAAAATGTGAAAAAAAAAAAAAGGAGAGAGACAAATAAAGCAAATATAAAAAGATGTAGGTAAGTTTAGAATTTTTTAAGTAATGAACTATAGAATCTGCAAAGGAAGAAAGAAATATACAAAGCACACATTGCTATGTAAAGAGAAAAAAGAAACATCAAATGAAATATTAATAATAATATTTAGAATTATAGAATTAAAAGAAAATAGAGAGATATGCTAGAGGAAGATCATTTATGTGAAAATATAAGATATTTATGTAGGTGAATAAGGCATGACAGTAAAGATTGAAAGTTCAGAAATATGTTATGCGTTATAAATTATAATAATATATAAATGTAAAAAGAAATAATAATATAATTTTTTATGTTTAATCAGTTAAATAAGTTACTCAATTGAAAATAATATTAGTACTAACATAAGAGGATTCGAATTTTGAATAGTTATAAAACAATTAAAGTACATGTGGAATTATACAAAAATCTATATCTGACATAAATAAAAAATAGAATTAACAATCTACATTCACAAATATTGAGAAAGAATTTCAAAATGATATCTCATTATAGACTTATATCCATGATTGATTCTAAAATGACCAAAGATAACAAGCAAAGGCTCACAACTATTTCTGTAATAATAATGATTGCGTACATATTGTATTCATATACTAATAATCGATGTTAACCTTGAATACCAACTAAAGTCATTATAAGTATTAAATGAAGAACAATTATTAGATTGATCAGTAATTTAATTTCATGTATTGACTATATATGTTCGAATTTATACTGAATTATTATGAGATCCCTTTGGTTATCTATGATGTACGCAAATATGTGTATTAAAAAATAAACTTTTCCATTTATTTACAAGATATAAGAATTGAAATATTGAAATGTGGGGGTTGGCGCGCGAAGCGCGCAAGGGGCGAAGCCCCACTAGTATATATGTATGGCGAATTCTTTTTAAACGTTACCCCCCTGCTGTCCAAAAATTAAAGATGCAGAAAATTTTTTTCAGATGGTCATTTTGTAGCTTAAAGCCTGTAGTTTTTAATGGTGAGTTGCTTTTTTCTAAAAAAAAGATGGCGACTGTATATATTAGACTAAACGCTGTAAGGTCCCCAAAAAATTTGCTAATATACTAATATTTTACGTTAGAATCATATAAACGACAAAATAAATACGTGGATCTATGAGTTTTTTGGTTGTCCATCTGCAGTTTGGTGTTTGTTTCCATTATTAGGTCATATTTTCTTCCTAACCTCAAAATATGACCATACAAATTTTTTATCTTATGGAACTTCTTAAGTAGCCACTAAGACATGTGAAATAATATTTTTTGCTCAAGTATCCTGTTGGCAAACTTACATTTATTGCAGATTCTAATCTATAAGATAGTAATTTCTTTCTTACCTCTAAAAACTGACATGAACGTATTTTTTACCAGCTTTTATTTAACTATGTCTCCTGCCTGTCTGTGTGTCTGTCCGGGACAAAACTTGCTATCGACTATCCAATCAGGCTAAAATTATTCACACACCTTTGGTTCTCAAGAAAATACAATACAGTAAACTCTATCTCATGGTGGATCCAATATGGCTGCCGCTACAAAATGGCAGATTGTCTATTTCTTTACAAACTCATTGATATGGGTATCAAATGATAGGGAATGCTAAGTACAATACAGTGAGCTTTGTAGCGTCATAAAAAATTCAATAAGGCAGCCGACACAAAATGGCGAAAAATTTCAAAATGGTGTCCTCATTAAGATGTTGGATCAGATACTCTTTACAAACCCATCGATATAGGTATGAAACAAAAGGATATAGGTAGAATACAGTGAGTTATGTAACGTCCTAAAAAATCTAATATGACTTTCAACACAAAACGGCAGTTTGCATTCTTTTGTACAACCACCCGACATTGGTATCAAATATAAGGGTCTTACTAGGGCGAGAAAATAAGCTATGTAACGTCATTTAAAATAAAATGTAGTGGTGGACACTAACTAACAGATTACCTTGTTTGTCACAACTCCCCTTACTTAGGTGTTAAATCAAAGGTATTGCCAAGTAGAACATAATAGTATATTTATAAAATAAGAGCTCTCTTATAACATCTTTAATTTGATAAAATTTTATTTTTTTAAAAAGCTTATAGTAGAATAAATGAGTGAAAATAAAACAAAATGAAATTGCTTTATAAATTAAAAGTTGCTTATCTCCTTGACAACATTAAATCTTTTATAATGACTCATAAAACAATTCATTAACTATTTTTTGTTCTAAACATTTATAAATTTATTTTTAAACACTTAAATGAAAAAAAGAATTCCGAATTATACTGAAAACCAGGCCTTATGGTATCTCATTTAAATATAACAATGGTGGTTTAAATAATTGTATTGTTCTTCAACAAAAATTCAACACCGCCAACGCCACTTAAGAATCTCTTTATAAGTAGATTACCATTTTGTAATATTTTGAACGAGTGATTTTTTAATATTTCTGGAATACAACGTGGATTTCAGTTTAATTTCGCTTAAAGAAATCGACTTCGGGTAGAATTTTCGTACATCTCTTTCATGTACCTTTCGCAGACGAGAGTCAGGAGGAATGTTATCTACCGTTTTGTGTTGACCCTCATATTAGATTTTTTAAGAGGTTACATAACTCACTGTATTCTACCTATATTTTTTTATTTGATACCTATATTGATAGATTTGTAAAGAGTATGTGATCCGACATCTTGATGTAGCTACCATCTTGAAATTTTTCATATAGTTAAAAAATTAATTGTATTATACTCGTTATACCCTTTTATTTGATATTATTATCGAGCGGGTTGTAAAGGACATGGTTAGTTGCCATTTTCTGTCGGCTGCCATATTGGATTTTTTATGACGCTTCGAAGCTCACTGTATTGTACTTAGCATGCCTTATCATTTGATACCGATATCAATGAGGTTGTAAAGAAATAGACAATCCGCCATTTTGTAGCGGCAGCCATATTGGATCCACCATGAGATAGAGTAAACTATATTGTATATTCTTAAGAACCACAGGTGTGTGAATAATTTCAGCCTGATTGAATAGTCCCTAGCAAGGTTTCTGGACATCTGGCAAAATCAGAAACAGAATACCCCACTAGCTGTTAACAATCATCACCAGACTTGTATTCTAATCCTAAATTAATCGCGCCATTTAAGTAGGCCATGTCACGCTTTAAAGCTTTCCAGTGACTCATATCATATTTAGTTTGGAAGCGATTTAGCCTGCACAATGCAAATGCGAATTTGGGACGAGAAACGATTGCAATGAATAAAAGAGTACCTATTGCCTTCTGATATGACACTCGATATTTATCACTCACACTTAGATCTGCCGCTTGCAGATTAACATGAGGCTCAGCTTGCATACAGACAGGGTTGCAGTTGTTTATAAGAAACTTTTCAAGCACACTTGAAATATACTGCATTTAAGATACAATTATACTTTTATTAAGTCGATTACGATTGATCTCTAACCCTACAAACAGACTTGCATTACTAAATATTATCTCAAAATTACCCTTAAGTGTACACAGAATCAGATCTATAGTTTTTTTAGATTTGCATGCAAGTAGACCGCCTAATACGCAGATATTATGAGAAAAAGAGTTCTTCAAGAATACGTAAATGTCCTTTATAAATGCATTCTCATACAATTATTGTGTAACTTAAAAAGAAGGCTAAAAGAATACCTATGAAAAGTAGTGAAGTTTTCTTCTAGTATTCTTTAAGTTATTTTAATTAATTCTATATTACAAAGAAAAAGCTAATTTTGTTGTCCAAAGAATACTTATAGAATACCTATATCATACAATAAAGGTTCATAAAATATTGAAAAAGTAATCCTATATGGTTGTTAATTATGAAAAAATGTCAAAGAAATAACAATTCTTTAACCAAATGTTGAAAAGCGTCTGTCAACATCGTAAAACTAACACCCAGAAGATCCTCAAGATTCTTTTTTGAGGAATTTTTGAGGATTTTTGCCTTTTTTCTTACGATTTCTAAGAAGACTATGATTTCCTCAATGATTTCCTCGTGTAGTGCGAGTTTTACACGCCGGACGTTATGGGGGGGGGGGGGGGGGGGGGGGGACAGGCTGTGTTAAAAATCCTGCAGGTGACCTCGAGGGACTTAATTTGGCCTTCAAAACCTTAAGTACGTTGGGCTTAATGACTAGGTCTGTGCATGTGCACACCTTACTTCACTGCAAAACATCATATGATATTGTTCTTGGAAATATTCCCGGCAGTCATTAAAAATCTTTTTGAATTCAAAAATAATTCATGAAAATTCTCACTCACTGAATTCGTTTGGAAGAATTATATGCATATTTATTATGCACGTGTCATAAGTACTGACTGTATTCTAAACAAAATTATGATAAGTTAAGAATTAACTCTATAAAAATGTCTTATAGGTATTCGTTAACTCATCAAGTTATATACCATATGAAATGAGTTTTAAAAGTGTTATTGATGAATTGATTCAAACTGAATAGTAAAAATGGGAATATTTTGCTAGTTGCAATTAATTAACATTGTTAATGTGAATGAATCTTGTAAAAATGTTTAAAGAACACTTAGCGAACTCTTTTATTAATACGTTAACTTAAGATGCCTTAATGAACATGTTACATGATTAAAATAAAATACCTATCGAACGATATAAGTTATAATTTTTAACGTATAATACTAATTGTTAGGATAAACATCTAGAAGGCTGTTTAAGCTCAAAAAGAGACTTGCGTAAAACACACCCAGCATCACATCCATTCATCCTCACTTCACGACTAACACATACGCATTGGGGCACTTCCATGAAAATTTTCTCCTGCAGGTCCCCGTACAGGAACGCTTATCTCACGTCGAATGTAGTGGCCTTCAGATCTTCTTGGGCAATGCGAGCCAGTATGATACGTAGAGAGTTGTGTCGTACAACTGGAGCGAATGTATCATGGTAATCTTTACCTTCCTTCTGATGAAAACTTCGAGCATACAGGCGGGCTTTGTATTTGATGGATTGACTGTTGGGTCCAGAATTGATCCTAAAAACCCATTTAGAGTCGATAATTCTCCTTCTTCCCGGTCGTGGTACCAGTCCCTATGTATGGCTTATTTGATGTTGGTCGAGCTTTTTTGCGATAGCCTTCTACTAAATCTGGGCATTCAAACCAGGCACTGCTTCCTCATAGCTATGGTGTAACTGTAGGACAGCTATATTAGCAGTATATCTTATAAGCCTTTTGAGACGAGACCTGTCACGAAGGCCCTTAGGGGCAGCAGATGCCATTATGTGCCCACTGCCCTGGTGCACAACTTCTGGAGCATTAGGTGGACCAGCTGCAGCATAAATCATCTTCTCGGGGTTGTGGTGATCATCATCGGCATTGTCCTTTGTATGGATGCACACGTCATCCCCTGCAGTATGGTCACCTTGATAAACTGCATCAGGCGCTGGAATCAACGTTAATTCTTCCTCAGGTGCATGCCCAACTGAAACTTGACTCGAGTTACTTTCGTCAAAGATGACGTTTTGAGCATCTTTTTGGCCTTGGCATCTAGCTTAGTCGTAAGTTGCTTGGGCACATTTATATAGGCCACACAGCCGAAGGTCCTTATATGACTAAAGCTGGGCCTTTTGTTTGTCCAGATCTCATAGGCTGTTTTTTCATCATGCTCCTGGTTGAGTAGAGCGCTGTTCAGCAGATAAACAGCTATATTTACAGCCTCGAGCCACACAAAATTTGGCAGTCCTCTTGCTCTGAGCATGCTTCGTGAACTCTCCACTATCGTGCGATTATCACGCTCTGCCTTACCGTTTTGTTCAGGCGTGTATGGGGCTGAAAACTCGTATATAATACCTGCACTTCTGAGATACTCTGTGTCACGGTCGTCGGCGTACTCTCGCCCGTTGTCCGTACGCAAGGCTTTCATAGGCCGGTCGAACTTGTTCCTAACTTCCTTTTCCAGCTCGATGAATTTTTCTGTCTCGTCTGACTTGTGTTTCAAGAAGTAGACATATCTATACCCTGATAAGTCATCCTTAAATAATACAAAATATTGTGCTCCTTTCACAGACTCAACCTTAATAGGTCCGTAGAATTCGCTGTGAAAGAACTAACCAGGAGCGCTTACTCGATCAGCTGATTTCTTGAATGGCAGTCAGTGCGATCTTCTTAGCTGGCAGGGCTCGTAGAAAAATTCACTGTCGCCTGACGAACTGGCTCCAAGATCTTCGTTCTTTGAGATCACTTCTTGTAGGGCTCGAACATTGATGTGTCCCAAGCGCTCATGCTAGGTTTGTAGATTTATTTCGCTGACGGTCACTTTAGTGCCAGTTGGTCAAACAGTCTCGAAAAACATTATATAGATCAGGTTAGTCTGTATTAGACCAATTGCAAAAATCTCATTTTCCTTGAGTAGCAGAGCGTATTTGTTGTTAAAAGTGAACTTACAACCCCTCAAGGCACTCTGACATACAAAAGGTAGATTTTTAATCACACTCGGCACATGACGTACGTGCTCTATACGCATCTCGAGCCAATGCCCTTTGATTAGTCGTATTACGACAACAGTGCCCTCACTGATGTCAGCGCATTTTTCTTCGACTCTGAGTTCTATCATACTATCGTCTGTCCTTGGTCGATACTAAGAGAACCAATCATTTCGGAAGATAATATGAGCAGAGGCTCCACTGTCGGCATGCTAGATTTTCTTTCTGTTGTCGTTAGAGAGTTTTTTCACCTGTGATCGAGAGGGTCTCCACAAACCTGGTATGCCCTGCGTGTACCAAGTACTGCAGCGATTCTATGCTGCTAGGGCTGACTGCTGAGAACTTGCCTCGAGTCTTGTCACTTGTTGATTCGTGTTTAATTGACACCTTACGTTCATGCAACTTTGAGCAGCCAGAGCCACACCTCTCGAGTCCAAGTCCTGATGAGATTTAGGTTCAAGAGACTCTTTTCCTTGATGAGACGATCAAGTAGATGTTCCAGGGTCTGTCTCTCCAGCCCAACACTTCTTCAAGCAGCTCGTAGATTGCGGTATTTGGGCGGCAAAATCGTAAGCATCTTCGACATTATAACTATGTCCGGGAGATTCTCTCCAAGATCTTACAATTGCATGGTCAAGTTTTGCACCTTTAAAATGTGCTGTGACACGGTATCAGACAGGTCTACACGATATTCATGGAACTTCTGCATTAGAAGCCAATTATGCGTGGCTGTCTTGTGCTCATGGATCGTAGTAAGCTTCGTCCACAGATCCGTTGCTGTCTTGCACGCCAAAAGGCAGTTCAGTTGCTCCGGCTCCATTGCGGACGAGATCAAGTACATCGCCCGCGCGTTGTCCATCACCCAGGTCTTTGCCTCTGCTGAGTTTAGGTCATCGGGTATTGCGCTGGTACCGCTCACGACACTGAGCAAGTCGAAAGCCACCAAAATGGCGTTAACTTGGAACTTCCAGGCAAGAAAGTTCTTTCCGCCGAACTTAGTTGTGTGCCTCGCAGACAGTTCTCTGAACCTTTGGTTTATTCTAGCCTCCTAGCACTTTCGCCAAAACACGAGCCGCACTTTTTTTTTGTCACTGGCTTGACTACTTTACTTATAAAGAAAATACTTCCTCCGACACTCGTAACCTGAGCCCATAACCTGATAAAGATATTGGAAAGATGGAGAAGATTCAAGGAGAAAAAGATAAAGCTACACTCCAGGAATAAGGACAATCATGATCAACTTTAATGTATGTAATATAAGCAATACACAACGTGGCAGGTAGCAGGCTAAGTTGCAAGCGTCAGACTAAGTCGCAAGCGTACGCGGCGTCATAAAGAGTACGAAGAAAAAGAGCACATATCGCGCAGCACACTATGCACGCACAAACATATATGTATACAACAGAGGGCCGCCCCGAAGCTGTTTAGATAAACTAAATAAAAACTAAACGACTAAGAAGAAGAATGACAAACATCTCCAACAGCTGGCACTAGTCGCTTTAGGTCAGTGGCTATGATGCTGGACTCCGACTCTACAGGTTGGCGGGTTTGAAACTGGGCAGGAGTAAATTTTTTTCGAATGTATAATATTCTTCACTTTCAGCACATCATTTATAACACCAACATTTATATAATATATGATAATGAACGTTATCAAACTAAATGATTTGATTAATCAAATCAGTCACAAGACATTAAAAATAATTCGATAAGATACATGATTTATTTAAAACTCAATGATTAATAATATGATGATTAAAAAATATGTTTTTAATTTTTTTTTAAACAACCATCTATTAAATAAGTGATTTTTATGTAAATAAGAATAAATTATCTCTATTGCATGATTTATTATTTGTAATAATTAATTTATAAGGTACAGCTACACCTATATTTGGTAAAAAATAATGCGGCATAAGTATGTGACTAGTGAAAATTAAGAAAAAAGATGTATTTTCAAAAAAACAGTTCATTTTTTTAATGTTTCGTACGTGAATATTGACTAATTTAATCAGTATCTATTCTTTTATTCAGAAAGTAAGGTTTTTTTACTGTTTGAATAAGTGCATAGTTACTGACTCACAGTGCACGACATTTTACTAACCCAATAAGTCAATATTTACTTATTATAAGTGAAATTTTACTGATTCTACTTAAGAGAGTATATACATGGCACTAGAAGTCCCGTGCACAAAAGAATATTGCACATAATAAAGGTGCACTGATAAATGGACACAAACCATTGTTTACATAATAATTTGATAAATCTAATAGTAAGCACAAAATATATCATGCACATCATTTTTTAGTACAATTACGAATTTGGATTAGCTGTGTACAAATATTTGTACACGTCAGAATAATTGCGAAAAAAATATTATAAAAAAAAAGGAATTAAATAAAAAAATTTGATAAATGGGCACAATAATAAATTTTGACTAATTGTGTACAAATAGATGTACATGTCAGAATAATCGTGAATACAAATATCATAAAAAAAATTAACGAAATAAAAAGATTTGATAAATGGACACGATACTCAAATTTGACTAATTGTATACAAATAGTTGTACACGTCTGAACAATTGTGAAAAAACTTATTTTCAAATAAATAAGTAAATTAAAAAATTTGTTAATTGGGCACAATACCAACTGTGGAATTGTTGTGTACAAATAACCGTAAACTTCCGGATAATTGTGAACAAAAATATTGAAATTGATTACATTATAAAATGCTGTTTAATAAGCACAAATGTTTAGTGCAAGTCGAAATTACGATGTCATACAAAAGTCGTGCACAGTATACTTTGCGCCCAGATCCTGTGTGAAAAAGATATTAGATGCAGATGTCCAATCAGAATATCTGCACAAGTCTCAGATCTTAGCATAATTTTATGCCATATGCAGCAGTAAGATTGGTTTGGTGTGATGTCAACGTAACCTGTATTCCATTCATCGCAATGCAAATGACGTTTTATAACAAGTAATTCAACGATACATTGCCCCATGCATGATCAGCAACGTACGGTACAGCGCTGCAGTGTTCTATAGGGTATTAAATTTCGGCGTTTTGATTGTTTGCTTATCATATATAAACAGATAACTTATTTCATTGAGTTTGTTCTTTATCGAATCCTTAAAGGATTTCTGCAGATCCGATTTCACACATACTGTATCAATAAACGAGCTTTTTATGCCCGAGTCCCATACATTTTTTTTGGTTCAGATGGCACAAAGTGTAATTTTGTACACTTTAAGCCCGCAAAATTATTTTTACGCTCTAAAGCAGAAAAGGAATTAGTGCCCGGTGGGCTGAAAATAGTAGATTTTCTCACGAGGAGGGGAAATGGAACTTCCGCACGAACATGATAACAGTAACGTTCGTGAGAGCGTTTCGTCCCCCCTCCCCCCCCCCCCATGTAAGAATGGTAGTGTTTGTATGAGAGTAAAAAGGCTATAATCTGCGAGCCAAGATATTTACGGCACGAGCCGTAGGCGAAGGTCTCAACGAGGTACGTAAAGAAGACCTAACAATCAAGTTACAAATGCTATTTTTCCTACCGATGGTCTAACAGGGTTTCGTAAAGGCTCCCTACACTATTACGTCCAGGACGTGCGTTACGTCCCTTGCCAAGGGCAGGAAAATATCACTTTGGGCCCATGATGGCACCACAAAAAGTACTTTGTGCCCTTACTTTGCACCAGATAGGGAAAAAATGTACATCACGCTACTAGAGCGCGAGGTTCAACTTTGTGCCCGCGTCACACTTTGGGCCCTAGGGCACAAAGTAGTCGAAGGGCTTAAATTGTACACAAGGGTGCAAAGACTTGCGCTTGAGTAGCGTATATTATTTTTTTCCCAAAGGGTGCAAAGTAAATTAATTGTAACAGTTGATTTGTAAAAAAAAGTAAGCTTTTATTATTTGTACCATTTTTACAAATTATAATTTACTAAGTGATTTGTACTATCAAAAGTTATCAATTAAGATTATAAAAGTATGTTCATCTATATATTGAGTATGATGAATGTATAAATATACTACGGCATTATAGCGACCGTACGGCTTACGATAAACAAACGATAAGCAAACTATACGCGAACGACCGATGTAAATCTAACGCAGCCAAAGTCTCGTATCAAAGCTTGTGCGGGGTCCAGGGGCGGTTGCCCCTGGTGGGGGACCAGGGAGAAAAGCCCAAGTGAGGGTCCAGGGGGCAGAGCACCCCCGACTACCGCACGACCAAATGTTTGCTCCTTTTGTCTAACATACTTGCTGTTTCAGCCGTGAAAACAAAATCATACTCGCAATTTTTCTGTTTTCTTTTTTTCTAGGAGGCCTCGTTCCTGCACGTTTCACGCTAACCCCTAATATTTAATCCCACATTTACTTTTATTCTTTTGAAGAAAAATAAAAAATTTTAAAAATATTGTTAATTTTTCAAGAAAAAGAATACATTATAATATAGTAAAATAAAAAAAAACTTAAAAATTTAAGTCACTAAAGTACATTTTTTTAAACTTTTGTTTTTAATTTTCCTACCCATAAATATCACTTTTTTATCATAAGATAACGCTTTACAACTTTCGATTACTTTGGGCCTTAGGGCACAAAAGCCATTTTCGCCCTGAGGGCAGTCATGTTCCCCTATTGGCCCATGACACATGCACGAAAAGTACTATTGGGCTCCTGTTTCGCGATCCGTGGGGAGAAATAGTATTTTTACTACCTCGGACACTTTTGCAGCTCTAACACCCTAGGTAGGAAAAATAGGACTCGCCCCCCATGTACATTCGTCCAGGGCGGTCCCTAGGCCCAAAGGCGCTTGCGAAGCAACGCCCGGGTGACTGTTGGGATGTCCCTGGCTGGATGCACCTGCCTGAAGAATGCTTTTTTTCCTACCAAGGGTATACCAGGGTTCTAAAAAGGCCCAAGGTAGGAAAAAAATCTAAGGGTGCGGTCCCATTGAGCATGGAATCCCCATACGGAACCTATTTGAGTCCATGAGAGTGAGAGAGACAGGTCTTTTTCGTACACCTCTCTCAAACAGTAATGGGCTCGAATAGGTTCCGTATGCGGATTCCCTGTTCCATGTGACCGCAGCTTAAAGCCTACTTTCCGAATTTCAGAGATACTATGTACAAGGATAGAAAAGCTAAGGGCGCTGACAGAATTTTCTCCGAAATTTCAAAAGATTCCGCGCTTTCTGGAGATTTGTATAGAGCAGTCGTGCTAGCTCTATGCTGCCGATTCCAATGCTGTATGTCGCTTGTTATGGTGTTAGGACATAATTTGTATAGGGCAGTGGTGCTAGCTGTAAGCTGCCGATTTCAATGCCGTATGTCACTTGTTACGGCGTAACTATTACGACTGCTTGTTTTTAACATCAAACACAAGATACTGACGTTCACCATGTAATTTTTCCCAAGCAAAAAGTTAATTCACGTCCTTTCTTAATAATAAAAAATTTTAAGACATTTTGTATAGCAAGTGACTCATAGCCTAAAAGCTGTGTATTTCAAAACAGAATAGCACTATAGGACACACAGGTGAGAGGTCATTTCAGGCAGTTATAACACGTTTCGTACTTGAAAACATCTTGGAACATTTAATTCCTATAAATATTTCCACCTGAATTTCATTCATGCATGTACTAAAACTTTATGCATAATTAATGCAGTACTACTACTATTTTTGTACTTAAAAATTATTTACACACCTGCATCGATTGAATTGGGGACTGCAACCCGAGCAGCAGGAAGCGCTTTAAAAAGGTTCTAAAAACGTTTAAATGTCATCTAGCAAACATTTTTGAAAAAAGTTGAAAAATCATTTGTAATATGTATTTTTTGTCTGCTCGTACATCAAGCGATAATCATTCAAAACGTTTTGATAACGTTACAAAAATCCGTTACAAAAATTTTGTGTTACGTTTGAAAATCAGAGTATCTTACAAAAGAAGTAATAATATTACGAAAACTAAAAAAAAATAGCACCTATTGACCTTTGGAACAGAGATTTGAAATTGGTCCAACGGAGCTGGTTATGGCTGTGTGCAAAGAAGTTTCTTGATATAAAGTAAGGTAATAAATAATGAAACTTCCTGTCGTACAATTCGATGCCACTAGTTTTTTTATGTTAAAACAAAACATACTGTATAAAAAAATTAACATAAGTTCATATGTATAGATTTTGTTTTGTGTATTACAGTGTCTTGCGTCCTTTCTTTTAAGGCACTCGACACTTGGGAGTGAAATCGGAAAGGGATGGGAGGTGGTAGGGGGAATTCGGTGCATTGCCTGAGTCCTGATTAGGTGTCTACGTATTGTCCTCGAGCGCAATTCTGAACAGCGCCACAAGTCGAGGGACTTGAAAACGTTTGGCTTGGATTAGAAAAGGACAACAGTATGCAATGATAGATACATGTTGGGTTAGTTTTAGTCTAAACATTTACATTGATCCATCATTTCATACTGTTGTCCCTTTCTATTCTAGGCCAAACGTTCTCAAATCCCTCATCTGGCGGCACTTTTTCAGAATTGCGCACGAGGCCAATAAAAACGAGGACTAACGCCGGCACACTACCAAATCACGTTGCTCGCGGCGCAAGAGAGGAATTCAAGCGAACACTCGCAAAATCCACCAGCGGAGGCAAGCCTGTAGGCAAACGGCGAGAATAAAAACAAGTCCCACCAATGCCCGTGCACTGCTTGACTTCAAAGATGGACGAAAACTGTATATCTACCGCTGCACCAACGTGCCGGTTCCACATGTATAGATTATAATATAAAACAATGAAATTAATTACTATTTTTTGGGCATAGCTTATTACTTGTTAGCTGCAGGTATTGCAAAAAAAAAAATTTTAATTCAGACGGCACTGTTACGTGGAATTACGATCGGTATGGTGATCGGAAAATAAGTGCACAGCGAGTGAGGTTAATAGTTATTTATTTAATTAGAGACCGAGGGAAGAGCCAAGTGTGAGTCGCAAGCCGGAGCCGATACGTCTGCTTCTCTCGAGCGTCGGATCTAGTCTCCCTTCGATCTTCTGACTCCCTCTCCTCTTGCCTACCATGTAGGGCTCCGTCTGAGAGGGCCCTCGGCTAGGAAAGGGCGGACGGACGTATAGCTATATGGTATCGTACGTAACACGTTCCAGGCTGCGATGACGTCGTCCTAGACGGCGATTTTTATGTATGTTGAGGGTGGATGTTCGAGTAATGTTTGGGTGCTGTTGTTTGTGTTCTACGCCTTTTCCCATCAAGGAGCAACGAGGTAGTATTTTTCTGCTAATCCTCGTTTCCCCCAAGGATTACATCCATGCTGTCTGTATCGTGTATTCATTCTTTTTGTATGTGTAGCGCTCTTCCCTCTTTTGTAATATTTGTAACAATAAGCTTATCTATTAGGGTTGTATTATAATTCTTGCATAGGGTGTGTCCCCCTTTATTATATTAGACAAATTTTCTTATATTTTTACGCTCATTCTTAAATGTACTATCATAATCCAGTTAGTAGTATGCATCAAGTAATAATTTATTCGTATGAGTAACATCGTAGCATTAAATTTTTTAAAACTCATGTACTCGCCTATGCGCCCTTTTCCAACTTATGTATACATACATGTATGTAGTTACACAAGTTATACATATACAATTATTGTTAATGGTGTCGGTGGCTAAGGCGTTACTATGTCCGACCTATCTTACCAGTTTTTTTTTTGTTAATATCGTCACGCAACTATAGGTTTTCATTTTAGTATGTTAGTTATTTAATTGTTATTATTAATTATATTGTTATCCTTATTATTATTTTTATTATGATAGAATATGTCGTTGTAAGGCTGTACTCTGTTCAAAAGACACTAATTTCTTGTTCATGGCATTCTGCTGTCAAGCTGTTGGCCTTCGTTCAGTGACCCTCTGCTCCCAAAATTTATTGCCAGGCTGGTGTACCTGCGTTTGGATGACGATCGGTCCCAGCGTGATGCTATTGTAGGCCGCCCTTCGTCGTGGGTTCGACTATGTCTGTTCTGACTGTTACCTGTGAAGAATCTACAACATATCAATAGAGAGAGGCCCCCCCTGGAACAGGCACTTCCATTTTCGCCAGTGAGGAGAAAGAGAAGGCGCGTAAAGTAGCTACTATCTTTCGCATCCAGCATGCCAGGGCTGCAACAATATGTATGTTGCTATCATTCATTAATTTCTCTTTCTACGCGATTTTATTTGCAATTTTTTCTTAGATAGTATTCATAGCTTACTTTATTTCAACCCTTCGTTTATGTATAAAAAGTCTTTTTTTCCATTATTATGTTATTTTATTATTATTAATACAATTGCTCTGATATGTCGCTATTTATTGGTAGGATAAGTATTGGTAGAATTGGCTCCGCCTCCTTGCTATTATTTCATGCAAGAGATGGTAATATAAACTAACAAATACTTTGAGGGTTGCCGAATATAAACTCATTGATCGTTTAATAATTAACTTATCCCGCATGTTGGGTGTACAGCCATTGTGCTGTTATCAGAAAAAAAATATTTATTAACTTTCTCTTTCTTCTTTTATTTTCCAATGCACCTGAATAAGAATCAAATATATTGTGGAACTCTAGGTTTATATTACGTTTTGTTTTCGTTAAATCTTATTAACAAAAGGGTTTAATGTGTATTTTTCCGTGGCTCGTTTCAGGGCTGCCAAGAATCAAAAAAAGGGGGAGAGGTTTCCCGTACCTGTTTGTGTCGGAAATTTTGCAACTCGTTCGAAGTCTTTGTCGTATGTTGTACTCGTATTTTCGTGCTTAAGTTTATTCTAACGCTGATAGAAGGGGTGTAGGAACGTGTAGCCTCATCTTCTGTTTGCGGTGTTTGGGACTTCCTGCTTGTGTGCTTTATATTGTGTCGTATATTTTGTGTCGATGCATGCCCATTTTTACTTCTTCTTGAGCCCTGTCGGGACATGATTGTGGTGGACTTTTGCAGGGTGCCCTCTTATCATTCGTTGCTTTTCCTGGCAGTGTTTTTCTTGACTTCGTTCCATGCAGGTCGTGCCAAATGTTATCTGTTGAAGTTTTTTCCGTGATCGTCAAATGTGTTGTGGCCCTATCGCAGGTGCAGGTTGGCCTGCCTCGCCTGAGTGATCGGTTCCGGTCGCGGACCGGCAGGTGGTATACGGTCCTCCAGGGTCCCGTGCTTGTGGAGCGTCAAGAGTGCCAGAGCTCCGGATACCAGCATTTAATTAAAATTTGTGCTCGTTGTTTTCCATTTTTATTATTACTACATCTATATATTTTCCTCCGACAATTATTTCCTCCCCGTTCCTCGGTTTGATCTTACTGTAAGTATTAATATCATTATTGCTTGTAGGTTGTACGGTTGTATGTCTGCCGCAGGGTACCAGCCTTGCGCACCGCGGATACCGACGGCCAGCTAGTGGTGTGCATCGGCCCGTTGACGTTGGCCCCCGTACGGTTTCCAGGTCATGGCTATGTAAGTTTTGTACTATCCCTTTGATTATGTAGCTATCTATATGTTATTATGATATTGAATAATACTTTTTTCTCTTTAGCTGGGGGTCCGACTCATCGTTGACCCCTATCGACCTTTTGGGTTGCCTATGCCAGCGGCTGTATTTCGCTGGCTTGTCAAGACGCCAATTTTACCGGTGCAGCGTTTCGCGTTCCGTGTTGGATGTTGGTGCGTCTACGTCCACTGCCCCGAAGGCCGTGTCTACATAGCCCTTTTTCGTTCCGCGGCGTTGGTGTGGCCTGCTAGGTCTGTCGGGACAGCCGTACAGTTGTACTGCCCAACACTTGAGGTGGGGGCGACCTACTCCATCCACATTGGGTGCGGTTTCCACGTCCCAATTGCCGATGTGCCTGCGGTGGTTCCTGCGGACTATTCACTGGAGCGGAACTCGGATATTCACGTAAGCACCCTTAATTTTTCTGTATCCTGCATTTTTTCTTTTTTTTTTTTTTTCATTGTCACACTTTTTTTTTCCCAGGCTTAGAGGCCGTCCTGGAGGTAGTTCGTGATCGTGGACGCTCGGTGGGCCGCTTCTCCTCGCCTCGAGGTTGTAATTGATGCACGACCACCTATTGCTGCCCGCCCTGACGGTGGTGAGTTGTCTCGGGGTGCGACCGTTGGAGATGCTCTATTGCCGGTTCATGTCACCGGTCGACCGTCAATATGTCTACGTACGAGGAACGATTTTCGTTTGTTTTCTCTTTTTTCTCCCCTCATTATTATGATTATTATTTTCTTTTCTTTCATGTATGTATATATATGTGCCTACTTGTCAGAAAGATCAACCCCATTTTTCGATCCCTCTGAGGCTCGGTCTTCGTCGGCTTCGCTTCTGTTCAGGGGCGAAATTATTTGCGGCAGTTGTGTGGCGGTCTCCATCGTCGCTTATATAGTCATTTGTCTTGTTTGATTTGTTATTGGCCAACTAGATTGTGCCTCGTAAAGTTTGCCGTCGCTCTGTTCTGCTACTATTTCTTCGTTGGTTGTTTGGCCGTTCCGTCTTTTGCAGCTGTGTGTAAGTAACCTGTAGATTATCAATAGCGGGGCCCCCCATTGCACGAGATACTTGTGTGCGCAGTATCCCAGTATGACTATGGCTATGACTCCTGCCATTATTAGGTATGCTCCTCGTCTAGAGTCTCGTATTTTCTTTTGCATTGATTTGGTCTTACTTAGTGCACGTGTTCGTTTTATTATCTCTGTGAGTTCAGTCCCTTCTTTTAGTGTATTTGATTCCGTGTGGCCCTATTTGCTGATCGTTTTTAGTCCGACGTATTCCATTATTTCTAGTGTGTTTTCCTTATCGGTGAACTTAAGCATTGACAATATTTTGTCAATGTCTATTGTGCTCCTCCCGAAACTAATTATCTCCGCTTCTTCTACTATTTCTGTCGGAACCGCCAGATATACGTTCGTGCTATGTGCTGTGCAGCCTTCACCTAACGTGAGTATACCTGTGTTCTTTAATTTAATTGTCTTTTTCCACGTTACCTGACATATAATGAAAAGTGGTTCCTCTTGTTGCCAGATGAGCAAATTGTACAATCTTTTGCATTTGTTGATTTCCGCTGCCGTGATCGGCATATACGTATTATATTATTTATATATTGCCGTGTATTCATGTTCTGGCCATATGTATGCGTATATGTCTGATATATTTAATTTTCTCTGTTTTATTGGTATCAATATCGTCTTGTATGATTGGATTCTTCCCTCGTCTAGCAGTGGGATCATTATATGATAAATTAGTTGTTTGCTTATTACAACAATTGAAATTTCGGCGATGTTAGTAATCTCCAAAATGCTAACAGTTTTCCCCATGCGTGGAAACTGTAGATCCGGTCTCGCTATTTTTGCATTTTTCTCTGGAATATCAAATATCAAACATTAATTATCAAATATTGTCAGAGGGACGAATTTAGGGTGTAGTGCTCCCTTCGATGCAAAAAGTATTGCGTTTCCTAAGAGTTCTAAATCCGTTTGCTATTGTCCTATGCTTTCTCTGATTAACTTAAGTGCCGTTTCCATTGCTTGGATGGTGTGAATGGTCCCCTAATTCCTTATTACATGTTCCACTAACGTTGTTAATGTTGTAATACAATGTTAGTTTCACAATGAGTAAGATTTGTTTCATTAAGTGTGTTTGTGTGTGCGTGTCTGTGTGCACGAATGTATGTAGGCTCGTCAGCCAAGTGAGTCGAAAGCCATAGCTGTTAAGTTAGTCGAGTCATAACTCTCTACCTCTTAACTTCCTACGCTTGCGCACGCAAATTTAGTTATAAGCCTATATTATTTATACAAATAAACTTAGTACCAACATATTTTGCAATACGCTTCTTTTATTATACCCATTATTGTAACAGGTTATGGGCCCAGTTTGAGGTAAATGTGTTTGGTTTATGTAAGTGACGAGTTTTTTTTGTTTGTGCTCATTCGAGAAGACAATATAGGCGTTTTTTATTGGCGTGGCAATTATGGAGAATAACGCCTATCAGTGTTTGAGGTTGTCCGAAGGTAAAAATTGGGCAGTTTGGAAGTTTCAAGTGGAAGTAATACTAAGAGGGAGAGGACTCTTGGATATAGTTAACGGTACAAGTAAAAGGCCGTCAGATGATAAGCAAACCGATCTGAAAGCTTGGCTGGAGTCTGATGCAAAGGCACAGGAGCTTATTGTAACAAAAATGGAAGTAGTGCCGCTCACACACCTTTTATCATGTACATCGTCGGCGGGCATGTGGAAAAAGTTGAAGTCGGTGTACGAGAAAGAGTCAACAGTCAGTATACATCTGCTTCAAAAAAAGTTCTTTTGTTTTCAATTTGGCGAGGATTCGGTATCGAAAGTAATGTAAAAGTTGGAAGAAATTAGTAGTAAACTAAAACAAGCAGGTGAGCCTTTATCAGAGAAAATGATAATCACAAATGTCATGATGTCGCTACCGGAGAATCTTAAACATTTTCGCTCAGCTTAGGAGTCTGTAGCTGTTGAAAAACAGACCCTAGACGAGTTAACATCGAGACACTTGATTGAGGAGGAGAGAAACTCACAGCCCGATCAAACGGAGGTAGGTCTAGCAAGTATAAGCAAAAGAAAATTAAATTTGCTTCTCGTGTGGAAAGAAAGGTCACATTGCAAAAGAGTGTAAGGAGAAAGAAAAGAAGGAAACGAGAAGCTGCCATTACTGTAAAAAGAAAGGTCATCTGAAAAAGGACTGTTATGCTCTGAAAGCTAAACAAAACAAGAGCGACTCACAATTAAATGCATTTATGTGTACGAGTGAAATATGTGAAAGTAAGGACTGTTGGTTTATGGATACTGGGGCTAGTGAACATATGTGCAAGAAAAGGGAGTTATTCAAGGAAATAAACAAGGCAGAAGGTTCTTTAAAAGTTACTGTTGGAGACGGAAGACTTCTTGAAGTATTGGGACGTGGCACTATAGAATTATTTGCGTGGAACGGATCAAGATTTATCAAAACAGTGTTATCAAGTGTACTCTTCGTCCCCGGTTTAAAATTCAATTTGTTTTCGGTGGGAACCGCTCTCGAGAAAGGTGTTCCTTTGGTCTCGGACAAGGACAGTTGTGAGTTTGTCAACAGTAAGGGAGAGACTTGGGCTTTGGCTAAGCGTGTAAACAAAATGTACCGTATGATGTTTACGACGTGCCCAGAAGGCTCAAAATTATCGTCGGTCGCGTCGATTCAGAGAACGGACATTTGTGAGTGTAGTACGTTCGAGAGAAATGACTACGGACTTTTGAATTTGTCGAAATCAGTTGAAAATTTGAGCGCGTGGCATCGCAGAATGTGGCATCAGAACTTTTCACATATACGGGAATTTCTAGCTCGAGAGGGAGTAACATTTGTTGACGATGCTGGCATTTGTGAACAGTGTTTGGCGGGAAAACCACATCGCTTGCCTTTTTCATCAAGTACATCGAGGGCCGAGAAACCTTTAGACTCGATTCATGCTGACGTATGCGGACCAATGGAAACCAAGTCACTTGGAGGATCACGATATTTTGTATAACTGAAGGATGATCATTCAGGCTTTAGAAAGGTATTTTTCATGAAACGAAAAGAAGAAGTAATAGGTTTAATAAAAAATTTCATTGTAAAAATAGAACGTGATACAAATCTGCGCGTGAAAGTTCTTAGAAGCGATAACGGTCTCAAATTTATGACTTCTGAGTTGGGTAAATTTTTAAAGGAGAAGGGCATATCTCACCAGAGAAGTGTTGTATATACACCGCAGCAAAACGGACATGCAGAGAGAGAAATACGTACGTTAGTTGAAGCTGCTCGTTCAATGATAATGAGTATGCAAAAACACCTTTGGGCGGAGGCCGTAAACACAGCGGCCTTCGTGTTAAATCGAACCGGACCAAGCCCTATCCGAGGAAAGACACCGTTTGAAGCATTGTACGGTAAAAAGTTATCTTCTAGAAATTTGCAAATATTTGGAGCTCGTGTATCAGTACTCGTACCCAAAAGAAAAAAAGATTAAAGTGGGACTCCAAAAATATAATGGCAATTTTCATGGGTTATGATGATGATGTAAAAGGATACAGAGTACTTATCTTACCTACAAACAAAATAGAAGTGCATTGGGATGTTGTCTTCTTACCCACAGAGACACAGAGAATTCCACAGGTTTTGGTCAATCAGCAGGACTTTGTTTGTACAGATGAAGAAAATTTAAATAAAACAGTACATGTAGAAGGTATACAGCAAGAACAAGAAGAAAAAGAAGATGAATTAGTTAAAAACATCGGTAGTACAAATCAAATGGGTAGTGAGAGTAGCATTAAGGATGCATTGGATGATGCAGGAGAAGACGCACTTGAAGATAATAATGCGGAGCAAAATGGAGTCGTAAACCCAGGGATAAATTTGAGACCACGGAGAAATATTCGGCGTCCATCACATTTAAATGACTATTAAGTGGGTCTGCTGGCCGCAGCAAGTGATGAACCAAGCACCTATGCAGAAGCACTGTCTATAAATGACGCTGAAGAGTGGAAAAAAGCTATCGAGAGAGAACTTCAAGCACTAAAAAAAAACGAAACATGGACTCATGTAACTAATCCAGGTTCTGAGGTAATCGATACCAAGTGGGTCTTCAAACGAAAAAAAGATGAAAAAGGAAATACAGTAAATTACAAGGCTCGTTTGGTGGCAAAAGGTTTTCAGCAGAGACTAGATTTTTCAAATGTTTACAGCCCAGTGGCAAAACTAGCATCAATAAGACTTTTCTTAGTGTTATGTATTCATAAAAACTTACCTGATTTTCAATTTGATGTATGTAGTGCTTTCCTTTATGGTGAGGTAGTAGGTGATGTATATATAAAGTTACCGCGTGAGTGTTGTACTGAAGATAAACAAAACATTTGCAAACTCAAAAAGGCGTTGTATGGGTTGAGAGAGTCGCCAAAGTGTTGGAACGCTAAATTGTACAGTGTAGTAACGAATCTTAGTTTTTAAAGAAATGAATTTGAATATTGTATTTATGAAAAAATAGAAGGTAGCAACAAAACGTATTTGCTTTTATATGTCAATGATTTATTAATAGCGTCTACTAATCAGGATGAAATCGAAAACTTGAAATTGTTATTGAATACAAATTTAAGGATGAAAAACTTAGGATTAATTAGAAGTTTTTTAGGTATGAATGTCGTTCAAAATTTAAGGGAGGGAAAAATTAATATAAATCAAAGTGATTATCTCGAATCTGTTTTAAAAGATTTTAATATGTTGAATTGTAATTCAGTTTTTACTCCTATGGAAGAAAATTTCAATCACAGAGTACTAAAAAGGGAAATGTCCGAAAGTGTTGAAATTGAAAATAATTGTAGGAAATTATTAGGATCATTGATGTACGCGATGTTATGCTCTAGACCCGATATTTGTATTGCTGTGAGTATTTTAAGCAGATACCAGTCTTGTGCTAGTTTAGACCTTTGGAATGCATTAAAACGCGTTTTACGATATATTAAAGGAACATTGGATACAGGTCTGGTGTTTGCTCGGAATACAAAGGGTTCAAATGATATAGTTGGATATGTTACTCTGATTGGGCCGGTGACGGGGTAGACAGAAAGTCGACAGGGGGTTATATTTTAAAAGTATTAGGTTGTAGTATCTCGTGGGTGTCTAAAAAACAGCCTACTGTTTCTCTGTCATCTACTGAAGCAGAGTTAGTTGCATTAAGTTTGGCTGCGAGCGAAGCATGTTGGCTTAAAAATTTATATTGTAGCTTAGCGAATGTGGAAACGACCGTTGTTATATTTGAAGACAATTTGCCTCTAATTAGCCTTTGTAACAGTGCTAAATTCCATCATAAGCTGAAACATATAGATATAAAAATGTTTTTTATAAGAGAGAAAGTTCTTGAAAAGAAAATTGTATTGCAGCATATTGGCACAAATGATCAACCAGCTGACATTTTAACGAAACCATTGGGTGAAATTAAGTTTCAAAAATTTAGGGAAATGTTAGGAGTAATAATGTAATGTAATATAGTTTGTAAAATGGATTCTTAACATTGAGGGAGGGTATTGTAATACAATGTTAGTTTGACATTGAGTAAGCTTTGTTTATTAAGTGTGTTTGTGTGTGCGTGTCTGTGTGTACGAATGTATGTAGGCTCGTCAGCCAAGTGAGTCGAAAGCCATAGCTATTAAGTTAACCGAGTCATAACTCTCTACCTCTCAACTTCCTACGCTTGCGCGCGTCAATTTAGTTATAAGCCTATATTATTTATACAAATAAACTCAGTACCAACATATTTTGTAATACGCTTCTTTTATTATACCCATTATCGTAACAGTTAAGTTACTGACTTTATTCTCTAGCTCACTTGTCTCTGTTACTATTATTTCTGTTTAATTGGCCAGAAGGTTTGCTAGGCTATGTATTTTGTCGGTGTTTGCGCTAATTGTGTGGTCAAGATATTTTTCGTCATCTTTATTTAGGGTTCCGAACAAATATTTACGGATTTTTCCTATGGTAGGTATTATTGCCGCTCACTTTCTGCTTGTTTTCTTACTTGTAAATAGTTAAATTGTAAATTGCCTTTTGCGCTTCTTTCTCCGCTGCGACTATCCTTTCGCGCAATTTTTTTAATTCGTCTCTCGTAAAAACTCCGTTCAAATTCATGTCACGTTCCCATAGTTTGTCAATTAAGTTGTGTATTTCCTGTCCTACTGTCGGGAACAAGGATCTATCTATCTATTCTTTGAATCACCTTCCAGGTTGTACTCATTGTCGCGATCGGTGCAATCTTTTCTGCTATCAGTCCCGGGTTATCGTTCAGTGGCTGGACGCTCCATTTCTTTGCCTCTGGTATTTCTATCTAGCCCGTGTAAGAAACAACTATCTACTATTTTTGTTTGTTCGTGCAGGGAGAAAAAAAACTAGGTGACACTCTGGGAGTGCCGGCCGAAGTAAAAACTTTAACAGTAACGTTGTGCATTTTTAAATATTTTGGAATGGTTGGGGAATAATTTTGCACGAATTGCTTTATTTATCAGTATAAAAGTACTATAATTTATGTAGTAAAATACAATATTTATTTATTGCGCTATCGTAGACAAGCATGACAATTTATACTACATAAAATATTTAACACTTCAGAGCTATTACAAATATTTTACATTAAAAAGTTCATCTCTCCGAAAAAATAAATTTCATCAATAATTTCAACTATTTTTTTCACTATTATCATTACCAGCATTATCATCGCCAATCTTGAAAACTAATACAATAGGTTTATGATAGCTGAAGTAAGAAACGAACAATTTTGACCCGAATCTATTTAAATATCTAATAAAGACCGCATCAATAGTAGTTTTGTATTTTGTTAAGCTAAAATTGCGATGATTTGACATCGTTAAACCAAATTCATCATTTAATATATATATATATATATATATGTTCACGTGCGACGAGCTGCTGACTGCAACTGTACTGTAGCGTACAGTGAGCTACGAATCCGAAATTCTTTCCATGTGCGCCACTTAAACAAAACAGCAGGAGCAGGCACAGGCACAGGCCTGCAGTGGGCAAGGCAAGTGGACTTTTTCTAACCAAACTAACTGATAACTATAGCTATATATACGCTTTAATACATGATGAAGTAAAACAACGTAGGTGTACGCATACGGTTCGAGTTGAGTTACCCACAGGCCTGGTACATATTTGCCGCGCCGTAGAAAGAGAGGGAGATATTATTAACTTCCCGATCGGAAACTCTAACTTGGCTGTAGCTTGGTCCTAGCTAGGTAGCCTAGCTAGCCTAAGCTAGTCCTAGCTAGGCTAATACATGACGCTAGATGGCACGGTGTAACGGGGGGCTAGCTTGGTCCTATCTAGGCATCCTACTTACGGTATATATAGTTATATGTACACACTTAAGTGTACGCACGCACTCTCATGGATCAGTAATAATTAGTACACCGTGTGAACACAGTTATACACTATAATCTTTTAGTTGATCACCAATACCAAGATAAATAAATTGAGAATTGTCATTTGGATCAGTAGAATTGAATTTTATGATAATTTTTTTCAATTCAGATTTTGTTTTTAGTAAAGTTTTAGCTGTCGTTGGAATTTCTGGATGAAATTTTTTTAGCCTTACGAGTAGATTACCCAATGTCGAGTGGGGTGTTTTTGTTTCCAAAGCCCATTCCCTCAGTTCATCTGTGATAGATTTGTATTTATTGTCACTATCATTTCGCGTCAAAAATTCATCAACAAAATCATTATCCGATTCATCACTGTCAGAAAAATATAAAAAACTTTCTTGTTCCAAAGCACTTTTGTGGCATGATTCATTTTGTTCATTTGCACTCATGTGTATTATTTCGTTTTCTTGAACTGAATCGTCTTTTTCATCGAATACATCATTGTTTTCAAAACTATCATACTCTACGTAATGGTTATCTTCTTCGTCTATATTTGATCGTTTTAAATAACGATGTTTCTGCACCCTTTTTTTTGTTAACAGTACAGCCCGCTTTACTTTTTCACTCATTTTCAACTAAATATTAATACAAAATA